>JADLZL010008081.1:0-80717 GCA_015844335.1 Chrysopogon serrulatus
TTTATTAATTATTAAATAAACTATTTTTTTGTGTGTGAATGTCATTTGTCATTTGTGTATAAGATCGGAAAGCGTGCACCCACAACAGACGCGTCTGTATTAAATCGATTGATCAATTCCAGCTCGACATTCGTACAGGCGTCTGCAACAAGATGGGTCTGTGTTAATGTCATAGTACAGACGCGTCTTAAGGAACATGTGTCTGTAGTGCAAGATAGCACCAACGTGCCTCCGAGTTAGCACAGACGTGTGTTGACAACGCACGTCGGCAGAAATGGGTTACTACAGACGCGCAAAAGCGCGTCAGTAGTATGGCATCAATACAGACGCGTTATGACGCGTCTGTGGTAGTGTCGTACGCGCGTCTGTACTTACCTTTTTTTACATGGTGTGATATCATGTTTAGTATGCGCTACATATTGGTTTGTTAGTGGACTGGCATATGTGATGAATATATTGTCCATGCTAATCAGTGTCATGATGTATTTATGGATTAAAGAATGCCGTAAAGTGACTAAATATACTTAACAGAATCAATTGTGCACTTGTGATATGAACATGAGAACTGGATGTTGACATATTTTTTCTAGTCTACTATATGGAATCCATGTATTCAGATATCAAACCATTTTAGTTTTTATTGGAGAGAAAATAAAATAATAAGTTAGGTGGTGGAGATTTAATGTCTTTATTACTTCAATAAATTAGCACTAGTATTGAAACATCACTTGGAGAAGAAAAAGGAGCAAATTTATACGCCTGAGAAGATATTCACATATTTATACTTTAGTATCAAGACATGGAGCCGATAAGCCTTGAGATATCATAGAAAATGGTCGATTATATCATAGTGCTTGGCTTCGTCTGTATAATAATAATATATAAATACATGCACACATACTCAGATGGAGAAGTAAGAAATACAGATCGATTACCCGCCTCACAAGAAACCAAGTTTCACAGCTTTTCACAGGCCATGGTGCTCATCATCAAGAGCGCAATCATCGCTGTTTTCTTGGTTCTTGGACTCGCATCTTCCACATCCATATGTTGCGTTGGTGCAATCGGTAGGAAGCAACAGCAACCCTTGTCTTACTTTGCTTTGCATCATCGTCTTCATCAAGACATGTTGATTTCGCCTAGTTAACTAACCATTCTTTTCTGTGTTGGTTGTATGCATGTCTGCAGGCACGGAGAACACTCCTCCCAAGCCAAAACCAGGGATGCCGTGCTTCCACGCCGGAGGCTCACAGTACCCCTGCACTGTGGATGAGTGCCGCAGCTTATGCAAGCACTATAACTACAGGAGCGATAAGGCCTTCTGTTTAAGTGTTTCTCCAGGGCAGTGCTGCTGCCCTTGGGTATAGGACACTGTTTAATGAATCCTGTATGTTTGATGATGACACTGCAATAAAATGTGTTTGCTTTTGTATTATCAGTCTCGTCATTTCAAGTTTCTTGTCCATAATTATTCGATATAGACATATATTATTGGAGAAAAATCCCCAAGAAATGCACAATATCATAGAAAATATGTCGATACAATATCATCACAGAAAAATGTCCAAAGAAAAACAATTTAAACATAAATTCAGTAATAGATATATTTTGCATGTATAAATTAAAATTCTAAGGATATATCATAAAAACTAAGGAATAATTAAATTTTGGCAAATTTTCGTGCTAAGCTATGGATCAATATTTTGGGCTTGTTTGGAATGTGACTCATGCGCCAAAGCCAAATCAGAGCAGGGCCAAATTCTGGTGGCAAGCCAAAATTCAACAAGTCAAATTACGGTCATGCAAACCATGAAAGATGCCTTCCATTTCTGGTACATACGGCATGGATGCACCATCGTCTGCAGGAGCCATCTTGTATGTAACACAAGTGCATCAAACCCCAAGATCCATTTCATGGTCGCTCGACAATAGTATTTCCTTTTTTTTTTGCCATCACAACGCATGCATATTCAATCATATAAACACACGCACGTAAATCCTACCCCTACGAGCATCTTTGAAAACTAAGCCAGCAATCCTCGAGATTGACGAAGTCACCATAGGCGTTTCGCTGAATATAACTCTTTAACTTCATTTCGGTCTCATGAAGGTCCATGTAATAAACAAATGTCATTAATTTTTAAAAATGTGTCTTAACAAGGAGGATTTGTTTGTTGTCAGCATAATATGAGTGGAAGGATATGCTATCATTAAATGTTTAGTTTATTTGTGTAACATGCTATTATAAAAAATTATTTATAGAGGCATATTTTTTTTAATAGATGGGGCTCAGTTTAAGATCATCTCTAAAATGATTTTTTAAAACAAACCAATGTTTAAATGCATTTGTAGGGCGGCTTTTTAGCCACCTCCACAAATGTTCTGATTTTTATAGGCAGCTAGATGAGAGCCATTTGGTGAAACCACCGGATCTAGAGCCGCCTCTAAAAATCAATTTATATAAGCAGCTAAATCTAGAATCAACTCTAAAAATAGATGTAATACAGTAACATTCATATCTTTTTCAAACAAAGTTGGAAGGAGACAAACATTGAATTAAAGATGTATATCTCGAAGAGACATGCTACTTTATAGTTGACATTTTTTCATTTAAAATTATTTGGATCTAGAAAATTCTGTTTGAAGTTCTCACATTTTAAAATTTAACTTTTGATTTTTTTTTGAACGACCTCAGGTGGAGAAATGATTAAAATAGAAATTATAGTTCCTAAAAGATATAAAATATTGTAGCTGATATTTTTTCATTTGAAATAATTTATAGTTTGAAATTTTCATTTGAAGTCCTCGCATATTGAAATTCATTATTCTGAAGTGACAAAATAACAAAGTTGGAGATCTCAAATAGTTATATAAGTTTGTAGTTGATAACTTTTTCATTTGAAATCATTTATTTTAGAAAAAAATTATGTTTGAATTCCTCCCATTTGAAATTTAAAATTTTCAAATGATCTTACATTGAGAACAACCGACACCAAATTTGTATTACTCGATGCTATCCACAACTTGGCAATTGAAAATCTTTTCATTCAAATTTGTTCAGGGTCCCAAATACTCATTAGAAAATTGGGTGAAGTGAATATGAGGCGAATGTTTGTGTTTTTAGTCACAAATGACTTTAGGACGAAGTGGTCAGAGTAGCTATTCCCCAATGCTTGAGGTCTGAACCCCATGGTTGCACATGTACCAAATATTGGGGAGTAGCCATTTTTTGGTCCGATATATGTGAAAAATGATTTGTAGGGGTGTGAATTGTGTTTACAGCCATCCATACAAATGAATTTGTATGTTATGTGTGGCCAGCCCTACAAACTATCTGTAGACGCCCCTAAAAAAAGCACTCAAATAGTAGTGTTATTATTTATTACATATATAAAGAAAAATGCTAGGATGTTGAAGGATGTAAGTGTGTTTATAACCTCGATTCGTAAGTAAAACTAAGAAAAAAAGAGTACCAACAAAGCAAGAAATCAAATAAATTAATGAAGACCATAACGTCGAGGGGCCAAACCTGTGAATTGGATAGTCACATGCTCCCTCCATCCTAAATAAATCAATTCCTAGAATCCATGCAAGTAAAACTATTTCAAGTTTGACTAAATTTATAGACAAGAGTAGAATCTATGACATAGAATGACCATATTATGAAAAATATATACAATGATATATTTAATGGTACTAATCTGATGTCATAAATCTTGACGGATTTTCTAGAAATTCAGTCAAATTTTAAAAAGTTTGACTTCAGATAAATCAAGAAATCTATTTGTTCAGGAAACAGATCGAGGTAATATTTATTTCAGTCAAAGCATGTATCAATTCAGAGTCTGCATGTTATTATAAGTAATGTTCATAGGATAGGATAGGCGCGGACAACATTTAATTTGTCACTATTTTTTTATGGAAAATTTATCACAGGTTCGTTCACCTTGCTATATAAACACACAGACAATAAATAAATGATGTAATCCTCTCTTCCACACAAACAAAAGAGGTATTCGTCTCTTCATGTACTTGGCCTCTGCAATTTTCTTGGTTGTAGTCATCATCATGTCCTCCACCTGCCGAACTTGCCAAGCCGGAGGTGGTAATAAGCACCCCCTAATAATTTTACTTACACGTCAAAATCGTCTACATTATTTTCTCAACATATTCATATTAGTTACTCCTATAGAAATAGCAAAGCAATGCTTGTCTGGTTTACGTCCCGTTGCTTTTAATTTCTATATAGTCTGCTCCGAAGGCCGCCGGTGTCCTCCACCGCCTCCTCCATCAGAGACGCGCTACACTTAACCAAACTGCGATCCTTTGATGCGGTGCTACAGGAGGTGTCAATCCCTTCGCAAGGGATATTCTCGCTGTAAAACGTAGATGTGAATCCAGATGAGTGCTGCTGTAATAATTAATTAATAACAATGTACGTTTGTAATGCATACTCCCTTTGTCCCTGAAAAAAATGACTTCTAGAACCCGTGCTAGTAAATTTTTTAAAAATTTGTCTATCTTTATTGAAAAGGATAACATTATTTATAGCATAAAATGAGTATATTATAAAACTATATTTAATGGTAAATCTAATGATACTACACTACTACATAAAGCATTTCTAGGGGCGGCTCAAGACCATTTTTAGGGGCAGTTTTTATAACCGCCCTTACCCAACCGTTTCTACAAATCAACGATTTGTAGGTGCGGTTTTCTAGCCGCCCTTACAAATGGATTTGTAGGGGCGGTTCAATATCCAACCGCCCCTATAAATAAATTTTCAGATTTCACAAAATCGAGAAAAAAATCACGAAAAAAGGCAAAAAACTGGGAAAAAATTTCACCTGGGGAAGGCCCCTACCACAACACTATTTTGTCACTTGTGTCTAAGTCTGGTTTCAGGTCTAATCATATAATTATAAACTGAGTTCAAATTGAACGTTTGAGGCTTTAAACGAATTCAAATCAAAAAGTTGTCAACTAAAAAGTTTTATAACTTTTTGAGACCTACAACTTTCGTGTTGGTCAATTTTCCATCCGACATCATTTGAAAAAAGGCAAATTTTAAATTTGAAAAAGTCAAACTAATTTTTTTTGACAAGATGAATTCAAATCAAAATGGTGTCAACTACAAAGTTTCATAACTTTTCGAGACCTGCAACTTTTATGTTGGTTGTTTCTACATCCGATGTCATTTAAAAAAGGTCATTTCAAAAATTTAAATCTCAAACTTGAGATGCTCAAACATGATTTTCCATATGAAAAAAAAATCAAAAAAAAAAATTATCAAATATAAAGTTGTATAAATTTTCGAGATCTATAACTTTTATTTTGGTCATTTTCCCATCCGAGGTTATTTTGAAAAATTAAAATTTTAGTTCTCGATTTTTAATATTCGGGATCTATTTGTAGGGGCGCCTTGATATTGAGCCGCCCCTACAAATCAATTTGTAGGGGCGGCTGAATATAGAGGCGCCCCTACAAATAGACACCATTTGTAGGGGCGGCTCATAACACTAGCCGCCCCTACAAATCGATTTGTAGGGACGGCTCATTTTCAAACCATTTGTAAGGGCTGCTCAATATAGAGCCGCCCCTACAAAGAAAAGGGTGTGTTCCTACAAATCGTTTTCTATGTAGTGCTAATTTCATGTTTTTTTAAAAAAATCGGTTAAAATTTAAAAATTTTGATGTAGAACAACTCTAGAAATCACTTCTTTCAAGAACAGAGGGAGTACTAAAAGTCTGACGCATGTGTGCATGTTAAATAAATTTGCCTTTCTATGACAAAAAGGAGTTCTGGAATACGGATTATTGTCAGTGTCCTTGTGTAATATATTGTGTCATAAATTGCACGCACACGATCAGTATGGTTGAAAGGGATGCTCTGAAATGGGTTCATATGGTTCTGCAAGAGAGAACTGCTCCATTGCATTGCAAAAGGACATGTTCAATAAGATAGGAACTATTAGAAGTTTCTTAAAGGTTACACAAGCAAACCAGAGTACACACTGAACAAACCAATGTAATAGAGATAAAGTGTCATGGAGCCACTTCAAAATTCAGCAACACACGTTCCAACCAAGGCACAAAAGATCACTCTTAAATTAATTAGGAGCAAGGAATGATTGTCTCTTCCTGTAGCTTCAGAGGACAAGTCAAGAATTGATAATACAAAACACGAACTGCTGCACTTGCCGCTAGAACCGTCTGCTAGTGGCAAGAGGGTCGGCGTGGCATGCAGACCAACCATCGGACTAAGCTCCTAGAGGGTCGGCGTGGCGGTTTGGGTGTTACAGTATATAGCCTATGTATACTGAGGTCCAAGAGGGTGCTGCTACGGCATGGATGGACCTTGCCTTGTCCTCGAGCCAGGGTGACCTTAGGTGACCGTTGTCTGCTTGGAATAGTCTCTACCAAGTAAGTCTTCTCAAGGCTTTGCTGAGGACGCCTGGCTTGAAGGGCTGGTGAATGGACCCTAGAGCCCCCACGCCCCTGGAGGCGACAGGGAAGTTTGTCTTCTTGTGTTGGGCGCGCTGCATAATTATGTTAGAGGAGTGGGTGGCAGCGCCGTTCCCACGTTGGTTGGCTCGGGACTAAGGAGTCCCTGAGCCTTGGACGCTCGGCTAGGACGCCTGGCGCTCAGGATGCCTTTTATTGGCTCGAATTGAAATTGCTTGGTGATTAGACTCTGGCCACTGTTATCCTGGAGCTTGGGTCTCACGGCGAGCCCTTGAGTCTTGGGTCAAGGCCGAGGGCACGCTCAGGGCTTTGCCAAGCCCCTTTGGCCAGAGGATACGTGCGAGCCTATCCCATGGGTGGGTGGTCGGAAGGTTTGCTGGTCAATCATCTTATTTTCTGGCCAGTAGCGTTGGAGAAATGCTCCGGTAGACCTCTTTTTAAAATATGCAGAATCCCAAAGCAGCCTTTTAATTAGTAATTATTGGAAAATTAGTTATTTGGTCAGCCCACAGCCCCACGATGCCTAGCCCAGCCCAGATCGAATCCAAGTGTGCAGCAGTTCTCGTTGGCATGCCGCCAGCGGTCGTCTGGATTATGCCTTCGCCGATTTCACTCTCGTCTGCTTGCACTCTGCTGCTGGCCATCGTCGTCATTGTCAATGTCATGCTCATGAACAGAAGTAGTACTATCAATTCGAAAGCTCGAAGATTATCAGCAATTCAGCATCTATACGTCATGAGTACACTCGGAGTCTCGGATGGTGAGGACCCTGGCGAACTCGCCATCAACGAGGAGTTGCGGTGTGGCACCAAGGCTCGCCAGGCACTAGGGCTTGGGAAAGCGGCATGGTAGGTGTGGTAGCACGAGTGAGTGAGGAACGACGAGATAACAGAGTCATCGCTCACCGGCAGCATCAGAAGCCTGAAATCAACGCACATCAGAGATTCGGCAACCACGGTCGACGGCGAACCGTGGCCGCCTCGGGCGTCAAAATAATGATTGACGAAATGACGAACTGATGTATACCATCTGGATTGGACTGAGCATCACTGGGCTGGCCCGGCCCGATTAAAAACAGTAATTACTTTATTATCCTTATTTAAATAAGTGTGCTTTGGGATTCGTGCAGTTTTTAGAAAGAGGTCTACCGGAGCAAAACTCTTCATTTAAATGGTCTACATGGCTGTTTAGGTGAATAATGCTTTATGCAAGCTATCGGTGTCACACTCACTAAGAAAAATTATTATTTTTAGTCTACCAAATAGGATTCATCCATATAATATAATGCTACTTTGTTGTTTTATCATCGTTGTTTTATCATCCTATTATAATCTAATCTAATACTACTTTACTTTTTTATTTACCTTTCCAATTTACAGTGGCTTTATTTCTAAGAAAATCCCATTGCAACGTGTTGGGTATCTTCTAGTTATTTATTCTTTTTTTATCAGAATTTTCATTCCATTACTCAGCCATGTCGGCTAAATCGCTCAACACCAAAACCATCATACAAATCGGCATGCCTGGCAGCACATATGGCTCATGGACACTACTGCTTCCTATAGCAGCAAGCTCGTGGGCAACCCTGTTGCACTCATGTGGAGTGTGCTTAATAGAACAATTAGCAAAATTATCAACCAGCATTTCCTTCGGAACGTGGACGAGACCACCCATTGCAGCGAGTCTGAAGTCATCACCCTGCACTGCCCAAACCACCTGCATGACATCAGTCTCCATGATTCAGTTTTGTAATGTCAAGGGCCATTGCAGCCCTTACTCCTTCAATACATGCCGCCAGCTCCATATGCATTGGATCAAGGGCAGGTGTGACCCGACCAGAGCCAGATTGGATCACTTCCCCATCTTCATTTCGAATCACATAGCCCCATCCTCCATTCTTATCGGACTCTCTGAAAGCTCCATCAATATTCAGCTTCAGAGAGCCTGGAGGGGTTTTTTCCCATTTCTTCCTGCATGGCTGTCGATCAGCATTACCCGCAAAGCTTTCCTTCAAACTCTTGAGTTCTGTAGTTTGCCGTCCACACAAGCTTGTGATTTCCGCTCATGCCACCAATTATTTAGGAGGATTGATTTCAACTGTAGCTCTTCACCCACTGCCAATATTTTCTCCACCACTGCTTTTGCATTACTACATTCTGCCAAACTAACTCGCACTGCCTCCATTCCTACACTCCTCCATATGGCTCTGACTTGCTTACATTTAAAGAATAGGTGGCCGCCATCCTCTCCATCTCGGTGGCACAGGAAGCATCGATCATCCTCAACCTTTACTCCACGGTGTTTCAGGTTAACGCGCTGTGCCAGGGAGTTGTGTGCGAGACGCCACAGGAAATGTTTCAATCTGCTCGGTGCCTCCATGTCCCAAATTCTTCCACATACTTTTTCAAAATTTGCACCGTCTTTTGAACTGGACGCTGCTGAGTCATATCTGCTTTTGCGGTTCTGATCATCACAATGAACTCTGTAAGCCGACTTAACTGAAAAAATGTCCTTTGAGTCATAATGCCAAGCTATAGCATCCTCCATCCCAGCATGAACTGGTATCGCTAGAATCTTTGGAACATCTTCTGGCCAGAAAATTGACACAACTAGCCCCACATCCCAGCTCTCTGTTATTGGGTTAATCAGCTCAGCCACTCTAGAGATCAGGATTCCTCTTCTTGGAATAATTGGACGCCTTGTAGTTCCACACGGTAACCATGGATCCTCCCACACTTTAATGCTTTCATAATTGCCCACTCGCCAAACTATTCCTTTTTTCAGTAGGTCCAACCCAGAGGCTACAATAAACAATTCTCCATCATTCTATTTATTTCCTCAATTAATTAATTTCCTAAACAGGTAGTCCCATGAATAAGCTGTATCTCTAATAACAGATAGTCCCATATTTTCTTTTTGAAGAGATCAGCAGGGGAGCCCCTACCTATATTTTGTATATTAAATTATTTATCAATCCAAGAAGATATCATCAGCTCCAAGTCGTGAGATATCAAAATTCTAGTGTTGGATATGCTACGAGATGGCAAGCAGATCTTTATTATACTAGACTAGATATACGCTCCTGGATTGCACGGGGCATGAATCTTTGCTCGCTCTTATAGCGACGGATTTGATTATTTTCAGAAAATAATAAAAAGTTAATAAACAATTCATTTATTGAGAATCATAAATTATTATGAAATCCACTGAGTCCATTCTTTCTATTTAGGGCTCGTTTAATTGATAGGTCTCCAGTCCCCCATCTCTAACTTCTTTGTAGAAGTTTCTTTTCTAGAGAAGCTGCAGTCGTTTTTCAGGAAAGCATTAGGCGAAACAGCTCTTTTTTTGTCTTTCTAGAATAGATGAAAGACATCAATACTTATTTGATTATGCTTGTTAAAATAATAAATAGTATATATGCCATTAAAATTAATAAATAATTGGCAGTTTTCTTCTCCTACAATAGGAGCGGACAACATTTAATTTTCAATGGTTATCTTTTTGATAGAAAATTTCTCACTGGTTCATTAACCTATATAAACACACATGTAATAAACAAGCGAAGTAATCCTCTTTTCCACACAACAACAAAACTACAAAAGAGGTATTCGTCTCTTCCTGATGCCGCTCGTCAAGAGAAGGATCCTCTGCTATTTTTCTTGGTTGTCGCTAAGCTGGGAGTGGTAATAAGCACCCCATAATAATTTTATTTACACGTCTCATTCGTCAATTTTCTGGATTTACTAATAGTTGCCGGCAGTGGTTTCGCCTTAACAATGGGTCACTGCTCGTTCTAAACAAGGAAAACCATGGCTACTCAATCTTCATTGTCGACTTGGAGAAGAAGGACAGGTCAAGTTCGAGACAACTGATGAGGGAAATCTGGCGTTTGTACCATTCGAGGTAGACTTGGTGAAGTTCTTTGTGCTCCGGCTTAGTGGAATCTGTGAAGACTGAAGAGCCTCATCACCTATGAATGTCTTCATCATGCTGCTTATCTGTTGGATGATTTGGAAGCATCAGAATGAGGTTGTATTCAATAGGCTGCCCACTGTGAACCATGGAGACAGCTTGAATCATCATATTCCTGGTGTACTTCTAATCATGTAGTCATCGATGTATTCTTGTGGAACCTGATGAAATGAATGTCAAACTAGATTTGGGCTGTCATTTGTTAATACACCTGAAATTTAGACTTTTGGTATGTTAGTAGATACTATAAAGTGTTTAAGGCGTGATGACAAATTTGGTTGTTTATTAGCCATAGAATTACTAATAATGTCTTTGAAGAGATTTAAGTCAATTTCATTAAAAAGGAATTTCTGGTCATATGTTTAAATTTGCATCAGGCATGTTGAGTGCTAAATGGTAACCACCTAAGTTGTAAATACTTAGTCTTATGCAGCAAAGAGCAAACTGTCTTTTTGGTTGATTTTCCATGTTTGAATCTTGTCGTAGCATTAGCATGCGCATTGTACTAGTCTAACAGAGTTTGCCATGGTTGTCCACGGAGCAAAGGCAAAATACTCCCCGCATAGGGTTATGGCTGGAAGCTTTGTTATACTCTTACTTTATTTTTTTGTTTCATTTTTTTTGTCTTGAAACTCGTTTATTCTTTGCTCTTTTAATCTGTTTTCTTTTTTTAAAAAAATCTAGAAGGGGCGTGCCCCTCCTGTTTGGGTAAACAAAACTGTAATTTAACCAATGAGCAGCCTCTGGATATAGTCATACGGACTCAGTAAGCATTACACATAGCAAGCAACGTAGTGAATCGGACAGCAACAGCCATTGGACTTGCAGAAAAGATTATCTTGTGCTGCATTATTCATATTGGTTCCAACTTATTTTTTTTGTGGAAACTTTTTCTAATCTGTTTGAACATTTCTTACGAATATTTTGGAGAGTTCTTATATTTTTTTAGATATATTTCTCCCTATAGCTAAATCTAATCTCTAGAAACTTTTACATATATTTTCATTTCATGAGCTCCAAATCTTAATTTCATTTAGATTTCTTGTGTTCCAATCTGTTGATAGGATTGTTTTTCTCAAGATTTTTGGAATCTAAAATGTTTTTAGTGGTTTCAAAACGTATGTACCTGAACTTTTGAAATTAAAAAAAAAGGATAAAGCATCTTTGGAAGCCACCTCTTACCAGGGCATGAGGGTAATTGAATTTATTTTGAGAGCTGAGGAAATCAGTTTTTTTTGATTTTAGAGTATATATAGGAAGAAAACATATTATTATTTATTATCGCAAATCTGCCAAGACGAGGTAGCTCACAGCAGGCTTCAAGTGAACCATGTGCCTGTTTTCTGTTTGAGCCGAAGACTCTTCAGGTGAAGCCGAAGATGGAGCTCCACTCCTCCAGACAGGTAAAGAAGAACCTGATGTCTGATGATGCCAAACAGTAGTGTTACAAAGCAAGCAAGGTCTTTTTTTTCGAATTACGACCCCCCGATACTCACAAGACACGCACACAATCACCTTCTGTAAGTGCACACAAGCAAGGTTATGCATGCTGATATGCACGGATGCTGCAACCAAGCAAAATTCTCTACAAAAAAGTAGTGTTTCATGGTGGACTAGGACTAGGGCAGTTCCTTTCTCCTCTGTGTCAACTCCTTTCTCCTCTGTGTCAACTAGTGTTCCACCTAAGTTGGAGATTCAAATGGAGCAACAAGAATTAAGGCAACATTACACACAAATGTGGTCCGACATTATCCTGAATCCTACAGAAACCGAACTACACTACTTCCTAAAATCGCTATAATTTCCTTGCGTTCAATGGCTGTTGGCGCCATCTATCTTAGCTGAATTTATGAATCTCCCCAATGTCAGGCAATTGCCCAGACCAAACAGAGCCAGCTCTGTGAGAAAATCAAGGTAGAAGTTGAGCAACTCCTGAGAGATGTCATGTTGGGCTGCTTGTTTCTGAAAATTATACATGGGTAATCCATCTCCAATCATAACTTAACTGAGCAACGCAATGTACATGTAACTGAACCAGTGAGCAGAGCAGCATATGGACAATTGGACATGGAGTAGGTAGTCACTCTACACTGCCACTGGCAGCATGGAGTAGCTGAATCAGCGTCGCACACAGAAAGCAACCAAGAAATCATCGAGCAACGCACTGAATTCGACACGGTGCCGTACGATTAGCATAGACCATTCAAAATTCATGATCACAAAATCAGGGCAGCCATTATAATAATCTCAAAAGGGGAGAGCGTAGCAGGGAACAACTTTAGCAGCGACACGCCGCGGCGGTCTCCTCAGTCGGCGGCTGCGGGCGTGGCGACCACGGCCGCATTGAGGACAGGGGTCGCCGTGGCAGTGGCGGGTGGCGGGGACTCCACGCCGACCACGTGGCGCCTTACGCGACAAGCATCCAGTCCGGCGGGGGCAGCGGCAGCGGCGGGTACTGGACAGACATTATCCGTGGAAAATGCATGAGTTCGGAATTAGCTACCAGCTGATATTGGGAGGATACAATGTGGGACATACGTACTAATTGATTAGCCAGCTAGGTGATAGACAACGAACAGACCTTTTGTGATCCTTTAGTAGCAGGGTAGAACCCTGAAATTTGCCGGCTTTTAAGTTCAGCTGAATACCGGGAGTAGTGCAGAAAAAAAAACCCTAGGTTTTACCTATATAAAAAGAGAAATGATGACGTTATTGTATTTATGCAAGGCAAATAAAGACGAAAGAAGAAAGCAACTAATCAAGAGGTATCGATATCTTCTTTACCGTCAATGTAGGCTTGCCAGGGTTCATGTCCAGGGCTTTCCGAAAGTAATCTTCCATGGCCTCCACCTCCTCGGCGGTATCGTACTCATATATTTTAATAGAGACATGTTGAAGTGACGAGAGGTGCTCGAGACCCAAGTTAAAATCACCAAACTTATGCATTACCTTTTTCTTTCCAAACAATAAATGAAGCTCTTTGAGGTTTTGCATGCCTCCTGGCGCAAACACCACCTCCATGGATGGATAATCGATTTGCATCTTTGTTAGGCACTGAAATGGATAACACTTGCTAATGACCAACCTTTCCTCTCTGTCTTGTGTGGCTTCCTTCACGCGTAAGCTGAGATCACTGAGAGATGGCATGGTCCCGAGGACTTGAATATCCTGCTCTCCCAGAGTTAATAATGTGATGTCTACGGTGGACAGGAAGCAGAGTGATGACATCCATCTTGGCACTGCATGTGACACCATATCAATGGACCAAAGTTGTCGAGGGCCAGGATGGAAATTGTCTCGTTCGGAACATAGGCTGCTCATCATCGAGCCCTTTATTTCCATGGATTTGAGGTTGACAAGCTTAGATAGACATTGGATGAAAGGTTCCTCATAGCTCTGATCCCAATCACAAAATCTGATGGACAAGGTCCTGAGCTCGGTAAGACACCCCAGATCACGCAGCATGGTTGGTGACCAAATTGTTATGGGCCCTTTAACTTCTTGTAGAGAGATTAGTCTTACAAACCCATCTGGCAGTCTTATGTTCCACACCGGCCTAAGAGAAAGCCGCACTAGCTGTCGCAAGTGAATAATGGGTGCCATATTTTATATATGGCCAGCATTACTTTTTTAATAAGGGAACCAAGGTTCCAGCCTCTACCATCATGGATGGTACATAGCTGTTACAAGACGGACAGTGTTCAGAAGAAGAAGATCAACTAGTAATCATCCTCATACAAACTCACATACCAGAAAAAACACCAATTGAGAAAAAAGTACCCAAGAACACTAGAGAACAGACTATATGGCAAGGCTTAAAACAACTAAGTAGGTAATCGACTCGAGATCTCCATCCAAACTTGTTGAAAATTGCCATCATTAAATTCTCCCAAAGCGTCGACATGACCATCTAGAAAGGGCTGCCGGTCCTCCTCCTTATGTAGCATGGACCACTGCCTCGATCCAAAGACGTCGTCCTGAAAATCACCTGCACAAAGGAATTAGAATAAATTTTTTTAAATACCATATCATTTCTATTCAACCAAATGGTCCAACATAGTGCAGCCGCCCCAACTAGTATTTGATTTCGAAGCTTAGAACGCAACCCGCTCAGCCAAGGCCCAAATAAGTGTGAAAAACTAGTAGGAGGTTGAATTCTAAAAATGAATTGTACTATTTTCCAAATGGGCAATGCTCAGGTACATACTTTACCTATTAGGAGGTAATATCTCAAACCAATCTGAACCGTTGATTTTTCAGATTTTTTGATTTACTTAATAAATTAAAAAAACTAGAAAAAAAAAAAAAAAAATACTCCACGCTCACCTATTGACGGAAGGTAAAATTCTGCATGCCTCTAATGACGGGAGATTCCCTTAATCAATTCTCTTATTGACGGGAGGTAAAATTCTCCATATCCATCCCCTAATCACGTTCCTAAAAAAGATTTACCTAATCAGTTTTTATCAATAAATTATATGTACATGATATGACATATTATATGTGTCCAAATGCTTAGTTATAAACAATAAAAAGTTACGTGCACTAGCATGTTACCACACATTTCGTATGTTACACACGTTCATCTAACATCCATGGATACGGCAAACACGTTACCAACACAAGCATGTACGTATGGACATGCTAACCACGTACACTCTAGGCACGTACTACACACACTAAGCACATACACGCTAACTAGGCAGTACACACTAACCGCACACATCCTAACCACTCAACTAACATGCATGCACGTCTGAAGAAAATTAACGTGTGCATGCACACACTAAATGCACACACACTAACCACGTACACGCTAGCCGTGCAGTACACACGTGTACTCACACTGCAAATCTTACCACATACAAAATCAAGTGTGTGAAGTTATATACAAAATAATCAAAATATATCAAATGCAATTAAAAAGGTTTACTATATCAATTAGATCACACATGCATCAATCAAATCTAGAAAAAAGATTTTAATATCTAAAACTATCCTTATTTATCCTATTTTATAAAATAAGAAATTAAATAATATACATTTCATCTATTACCTCCTAGAAGGTAATAGATGATCATGACCGTCCGATCAAAATAAATGAACGGTTCATAGTCATTTGGAGGTACCGCAGCAAAGCCCTTTCCAAATAAAGCTTGAAAACCTACAATCAAAAAACAGGTGTTGAATGGTTTCCAACGAACTACAGAGGCAACAATTAGTGTCCCCATCCCAATTCCGTTTAGCGAGATTATCCTTTGTGAGCGTGACCCCCCTATTTAAGTACCAAAGGAAAATCTTTATTTTTAAGGGAACTTTGAGGTTCCAAAAGATTGATTTTTGAGGGAAAAGGCCCTGACTGCTTAAGGCACTATACATGGACTGAACAGTAAAAACACCTTTTTTAGAATATCTCCATAAGAAAATATCATTGTGATTTGATAATTGGACATGAACCAACTTAGAAACCAGGTCTAACCAGGCCCTCAGATTGTCATTTACCAAACCCCTTCTAAATGAAACTTTTAAAGGTGATGTGGACAGGACATCAGCAACCGTGTCACTCTTACGTCTTGTAATTCTGTAAAAGTTCAGATAGATTTGGCTTAGTGTCTATCACCCAGCTATGTGTCCTCCTAGAACCTAACTTGTCGTCCATTGCCTACCTTGAAAACACCGCCTATTAAAAAAATCTGATTTTACCTTCATAAGACCACTCTAAAAATGAGAGTCGCCAGGTTTATGTTGGACTTGGGATAGGCATTTATTAGCCAAATACTTCCTTTGTAGAAGGGTTTGCCACACCCCATCCTCGTTGAGTAATCTGAACAGACATTTACTCAACAAATATTTATTTTGTAGCTCTAAGTTAAGTATTTCTAGCCCCACCAAAATCCTTACGGGTACAAAGAATACTCCACTTAGCAAGGCGATATTTTCGTTTATGTTCATCACATTGCCAGAAGAATCGAGATCGATAATAATCAAGCTTCTGGAGCACACCTTTTGGGAGTTCAAAAAAACGAAATCATGAACATGGGAAGGCTGGACAGTACCAAATTAATCAATACTAATCGCCCGCCCATAGACAAAAGTTTACCTTTCCAACTAGCCAGTTTCTTTTGAAATCTCTCTTCGATAGTAGCCCAGTCTTTGTTATATAGTCGAGTATGATTCATAGGAATACCTAGATATCTAAAGGGAAGATCTCCTAGTTGACAACCAAATAAATTAGCGTACTCCGATTGACATGACTTGGCTTCTCCATAACAGAAAAGCTCACTCTTGTGGAAGTTAATTTTTAAGCCAGATAACTGCTCAAAGGCAGAAAGAATCAGCTTCAATTCAGCTGCTTGAGCTAAGTCATGATCTAAGAATAGGATCATATCATCAGCATACTGTAAAATAGAGAGGCCGTCATCCACCAAATGAGGTACCACCCCTTTAATATTTCCCAAAGCCTTAGCTCTTGAAATTAGAGTGGCAAGCATATCCACAACCAAATTAAAGAGTATGGGAGATAAAGTATCCCCCTGCCATACCCCTTTCTTGGTTTGGAAATAATGACCAACGTCATCGTTAACTTTAATGTTAACACTGCCTCCGACCATTACTTGCTCAATCCACCGACACCAGACAGGAGAAAAACCTTTCATCCTCAGTGTCTGCTGCAGAAAGGGCCATTTAACTTTATCATAAGCCTTCTCGAAATCTAGTTTCAAGATCACTCCTGCCTCCTTCTTCCTATGCAGCTCATGAATTGTCTCATGTAGCACAATTACCCCATCCAAGATATTCCTGCCTTTCATAAAAGCCGACTGCGAAGGTTTGATCACCTTCTGGACTACCAAGGAGATTCAGTTAGTCAAAACCTTAGTAAAGATTTTGAAACTAACATTAAGGAGACAAATGGGACGAAACTGTTGTATTTGAATTGCCTCCTTTTGTTTCAGCAGCAAGGTAATTGTGCCAAAGTTGAGACTATGCAGTGGAAGTGAGCCAGCATGGAACTCAGAAAATAACTCCATAAGATCCTTATGAATGACATCCCAAAAGGTCTGATAAAATTCAGCTGGGAAACCATTTGGACCGAGAGCTTTATTATGTTCCATTTGAAAAACGGCCTCTCTAACTTCATGTGCTGAAAACTGAGCCGTTAAGATCTCATTTTCAGCTGTTGAGACTTGCGGGATATCAGCAATATTAGTTTCCGACATAGAGAAATTATTTGGTGTAGGAGCACCAAACAAATTTTTGTAGTAATTGGTGATATATTTTCTTAGGTTATCATCACCTTCAATTACCCCTTCTTCTTGATCCAAACGAAAGATTCAAGTTTTCCGATGCTTTCCACTAGCCACCATATGAAAATACTTAGTATTGGAATCCCCAGATAATAATCTGGTAGTTTTGGCTCTCTGATACCATTTAGCCTCTTCCTCTCATAATAAACAGGCAAGCCGATCCCTAAAGTGATGTTTGAGATCAATCTCTTCATGAGTTAAAGGTTGCTGTTCAGCTTTCTTATCCAAAGCATTGGCTTTTTGAATCAGCTCCATCTTTTCTTTTTTATATTTCCCACTTAGATTCTTGGCCCAGCCTCTTAGAAACTGTCTTAGCCGCTGAATCTTATATTGCCACCTTTGCATAGATGTACTCCCATGCGATGCACCACGCCAAACTTTAGAGACAATATCACGAAAATCGTCTCACAATAACCAACCTAGTTCAAATTTGAATCCCGGTTGTTTCGAGCCATGAGTACCATGCCCCGTATCCAATAGTAGGGGGGTATGGTCCGACAGTTCTCGAGTCAATGCTCTGACAGTGGCCAGTGGAAATTTAGCCTCCCATTCTGTAGACATTAATAATCTATCTAATCTCTCATATGTGGGATTATCTTTGTAATTTGCTCAAGTAAATTTTCGACTGGACAATTGTAACTCTCGTAAATCCAAGCTATCAATGATAGCGTTGAATAAGAAAGGCCAGCGGTCATTATACCGATTATTATTCTTTTCTTGTGGGTTCCTGATGATATTAAAATCACCACCCACAAGGATTGGGTCCGATTCCTTGGAACATGTCTGTATAATTTTGGAGAGGGAAGCTTCTTTGTGTTCCAATTGTGCAGCGCCATAAACTGCAATTAGAACCCAAAGAAACCCATCCAGTTTATTCCTTATGCGAAATTTGACATAAAAATCTCCTTCATTGATTGTTCCAATATCAAACGTATCAAGATTAACCCCTAATAAAATACCACCAGACCTCCCATGAGGCTGAGACCAATGCCAAATAAAATCTTGGCCTCCACAAATGTTGTCAAGAAAGGGTTTCGAAAAATCTTTTTTACCGGTCTCCAGGATCGCAATGAAGTCTAGCTTCTGCTCTCTTGAAAGATCCGATAAAAACCTGTGTTTAGCCAAGTCATTAAGACCTTTGCTATTCCAAAAACCCCTTTCATGAGGAACCTGATTTATGTTTCAAGACCACACGAACTTTAGGCTTTCGCTTGGAACTAGCCAGCACTGAAGCGTTGTTCTTTTTAAAAACAGTTTTAAAATCACAGCTTAGGTGATCAGCACTATCATTTACTAAATCATTAAACATGTCACTATATAAGTGTTCATCCTGGCAACTATCAGTCTCATCAACATCAAAATCGACATGAGGAAGCATAATGGGTGAAGTACTGGAAGGAACAGAAGAATGCACAATCCTTTCCGATTCAACATTTTTAAGTAGATGCACAGATTCACAAATATCAGAAGAACTATGGCCAATATTAATACCAAGATTTTCTAAATAATTCTTAATATTAACTGATGGAAAATGTAAAAAGGAAGCAGGGGAATTACCAGAACTGAAGTCCAAGTTTTTCCACGCCACTCTCTTCGTAGCCTTGTGTATTACGTCGAGGTCGCTGCTTCCCATCAATCTGGGGCTGGCTCGCTTTGGAGTCATCACAGCTTCTGGAATTGCCGCCAATGCAGTCAAGCGTCCTTCCTTCCGATGGCCAGCAGGCACAACGGTAGCTGGCCGATCATCACCATCAGGTGCAACCGACAGCAGCATGGCGACACTAGACGCCGTGTGCTGGTTTGTATCAGCAGCACTAGCAGCACCAACCGTCAAAGCCACCGGCTTGATAACAGCGGCATGAGCCGGCTGTTCGGATGTCACCGGTATGCAATCTAAAGCAGCCTCAATAACCTTGTTGCAAGTTTCATCATCCTCGAGTACCTCAGTAGCACCGTCATCGAGAACGTCCTCCATTGCCACATTGACAATATTATCGGCCATCGAATTTATATTCTCCTCCAACGACTGAGTTGTGTCATAAGCCAAGAATCTACGTGGTGCTATATCGAGTAGAGGTAAGCTTGCAGCCCCATCCAGCTGCGACTCCCCCGTCTGACCACCAAGTCCATCTTCACCATCCTCCTCCATGGCCTCGGGTGGCAAATCATTATCTCCTCCCCCATTGCCATCTCTCCTTGCTTCTTTATTCCCTTGCTCTCCGTCACCTTCGCCCCAAAATCCATCTCCACCTCCTGACCACCCTCATCAAAACCAACATTCTCCATAGCAATTTTTAACTCAAAGTAGTGATCACCAATAACCACATCCATCTGAGAGGGGACCAAGCTAGGGTCCAACACTGCCACCAAAATACGAGCATAATCATTCTTTCTCGTGGTCACCATGTCCACCATCTGAGTTGAGCCAAATAGCATCCCCACTGCCCATAGGACCGGGTACTCACAGAGGTCATCATCAATCCCTTTAACCTGCAGCCATACCTTGGGAAGGAGAAAACCTTTTCCCTTACCATGCCACTCCTTAAAGCTTAGTCTCTTCCCAGTAGGAACTCCAGCTTCCAACACATCCGCCCCACCATAAGCAATCGAGCGCTGTAACTCAGACCTGGTAGGGAACTGTACCATAAGGAATTCTCATTATGAACCAAAGGCTCCCACCTCCATCTTACGGGTACAATTCTTTGTAGCTGAGCAACTAACTGCTGAGAAGTAATCGAGCCACCCGAAATCGTCACCAAAGCATTTTTAGAATCCTTGTTCCACGGTAATGGAGCATGTGGAATATGATAGAAGCCGAGACCTTCCACTGCATACCCCACCGCATGTGCCACCGGCTTAGGTTGCTTCAACAACGGACATCGGTGATTGACATGGTCATGACCATCACAGATATGGCAGTATAGCTCCGTTGCACAATCAGCAGTAGCATGCCCCTTCAGAGAACACCTTCCACAAGGTTTGTTCTTAGCCCCAACATCCACCATTCCTGAATTGGCACCTCCCGCTGCCGGAGCCGAGGTGTTGCCACTCGAAGTAGTTCCACTGTGCATTGGGGGCTGCTGCCCGGAGCTTGCACCCGAAGCCGGGCTCTGATCAGCCCTGCCGCGTCTCGCCATGAAACCATGGCCTCCACGACCACGGGGCGGACGGCGAGGCCAGTTCCTCCGACCGGTGTTGCGGCCGTAGTCACCATATCTAGGGGCGAATTTAGCGTTGATCCCGTGGAAAGAGATGTCTTCTGTTGCTACGTTCGACGACAGCCGTCCCCCAGGACCCACATGTTGAGCAGGCGGACCAGTGGAGGCTTGACCGCCATGGTGCCTAGCTGGAGGGGCACCGCCATGGTGACCAGCAGGAGGAGCGCTGCCATGTTGTCCAGCCAGAGGGGCACCGCCATGTGGTCTGGCCAATGCAGCGGGGGCTTGGCCATGACCGCGCCCAACGATCGCCGCGCCTCCACGCCCCAATACAGTCTTGCCGGAGGAAGGCACCACCTGGGCGTCCACCATCACAACGAACCGGAGCGCTGCCGCGATGAGGGCCCCGGCCATAAGCACCATGCCTCCCGCCTTGCATGATCACTGTAGTGACCAGAGATGGCACGTCGCGGAGAGAGGGTGCAGCTGGTGCGTCGCGGAGAGGAGATGCACTCGGCGGCGGCGGAGTCTCCGTGCCGATACTTTCCTTAGAACTAGATTGCGTGATACACGCCGGTCTCCCTCCTGCACGAGAAAGAAAAGAGGCCAGCCCATTTGTGCGTTGGCCCAAACCTGGCCTGCACCGGTCCAGTACACGAGCTAGGCGTGAATTATGGCATGATTCAAAATTTGAACTGCCATTCCAAATCCCCGTGCGCGGAGAACGCGGCGCCGCCGCTGCAGGCGAGATCGGCAGTCCACAAGATGATGTCGCCGCCTCGATTATGTCTCCTAAGGTCATCGGCGGTGAGATCCTTCTTCTCGGCAAAGGGCCACACCATGGCGGCACAGCACCACGACCTTGAACTAAGCCGGCGACCAGTCGGCTTGCCAGCCTCTTCGTCTTCCTCACTGCACCACCAGAAAGTGAGCGTACCTCCGGAGAAGCAACATGAACGACCTCCAATTGGTGTTCCGCAGCATCATCAACCAAGAAGCCATCATGCACTGCCGCACGAATAAATTGTGCCATCTCCAATGCATCTTCATCCCCGGTGATCCCATCTTCGAGTAATCGAAACCTGGATCCAGAAAAAAGTTGAACATTTACCTTAGGTGCGGATGGACCAATCTTGGTCGGCGCCGAGTGCCGGCGGTCCTCTGGACCGAGTAGTGTCTGATGCCGATGTATTGCTTCAGGCGAGATCCCATCGTGAACGATGATATCCTCGTCAATTTCTTCATCCTCAGAGTCCTCGTTATCGAGTGTACTACGCCAAAATCTTGATGAAGGGTAGAATTGCGCCGCTGCCAGGGGCTGGGGAGCCGGCGACAGAGGTGCCGTCTCCATTTCCTTTTTTCTGTGTTCAGTCATCAATGCCTGGCCACCCTCGACAGGCACGGCCGCGCCCGCGCCCTGCGGAGGAGGTGGAGGTCGCCGCCGGTCGGCGTCGATCATCGTCGTCGCCCCGGTGTGCAGAGGGAGACTTATCTTTTCATCGAACACTGGACATAAGTGTTGCTTTGCACTGGAAGACCGCCAGCATTACTTATGTCAAGTACTTGCAAAAATTGTAGATTCTGAATCTCCCTTGGGATCTCAGTAATAAATTTTCCGTTGAGACTCAAATATCTCAGGTGAAACATATTGCAAATATCTTTAAAATGGTGATTCTTCACTGCCACACATCTCTTCAAATTGAATACACGTAGGACAAGAAAGGCTGAGAGGTTTGGCATCAACTGAAAAGCTTGAGTGGATACAGTAAGTGACCTTACATGGGAGAAGCTCATTGTAGCTAGCTGCTTGGCTTCGTCTTCTTGATTAATTTGGAGGGATATCCTGCGGATCTTTTTAGGCAGAGATATTGGCTGTTGTCCACCTATTTTTGTTAGAAAATGCTCCTCATTTGACAAGGAACTGATAAGATCAAGGACCATATCATGTATCCGACAAGAAACAGTCTTACCATCACGGCCAATATATACAGGTTGTATCATACTTCTGTTAACTAACGCTTGGATATAATCCTAACCTACTTCATATAAGGTCTTCCCTTGTTCTCTAAGGACAAAACCTTGACCAATCCATTTCCATATCAGACCTCGTGTTCTAATCCTGTAGTCCTCTGGAAACAAACTTAGATATAGCAAGCAAGTCTTTAGATGTGAAGGTAGGTCATAGTAACTAACCGACAGTATCCTTCTCATATTCTCCACATCAGTACTGCCATCTAGACTAGAACCCATGGATTGATACACATTTGACCAATAGTTATGTGTCTTTGTTTCCTTACCAGTTTTATTGGCTAGCATACTTGCCATGGTAATGTTAGCTAATGGTACACCACCATATTTCCCTAAGATTTTACCAGCCACTTCAGCTAAATTATCTGGAAGAAATTTGTCTTCACTGCCAAAAAATTTGTGGCAGAATAACTTTGTTGAGTCAGTGACAGAAAGAGGCTCCATTTGATAAACACTTCCTCCACCTTGTTTGGCAACATCCAGATTGCGAGTTGTTGTGATTATTCTACTTCCACATTCATTCTCTATCAAAGCACATTGGATTGTTTCCCACACAGAAGTATTCCATATGTCGTCGATGACAATGAAGTATCCAATGTACACCAAATAACCAATATGTATCAGCAAAAAATGTACACCAAAAGTTCTGTTTTGGCAGCTATTCAAATCAAATAATGTAACTAATTAAAGAATAAATAGAATTGTCTTTTGGATGACCCAACATGGAGGCAGTGTGTCACCCTGTGCTGACCACCAATCACTGCAAGGCACATGGAAATACCATGTACCAATACAATTGAACCAGAAAAATTGCCTACACATGTATGTAAAGCGATGGGGACGTTCGCACCTCTTGTCTTCAAGGAACTTCCTCACCTCCCGTATTAGTTGTTCTTCACTCCATTTTCCTTGATTGATGACTCTGTATTTGTCCCCATCAAGCTGGTACAACATGTCTTTGAAAATCTTGACCACATCAGGATTATGAGACACATAAACAAATGCCCGACAAGCAAATTCCCCTTTAATCTTCTCATATACAAGATTAGCAAGAGTAGTCTTGCCTAATCCTCCAAAACCAACAATAGACAGTACTACTGCCTGCTTCATCGATGCCTCGTCGCCCACCATCAGCCTTTTCACAAGGTCACTGCTCTTCTCTTCGGCGCCAACAAGCTCTGTCGCCTTTGTGTAAAGAGCTGACAGCCGCAGGTTGTCAAGGCTTCTACCAACAGGCTTGGAAGGGACCTGATCAACCTTGTACCTGTCACACCTCTCTTTTACCTCCTCTATGCGGCTCTTGATCTCCTTGATGTCAAGGCCGATCTTGTGCTTGATCCTGCCCCTTGTCAGCAGGTGGAGGCTTCTGTCAATGAATTCCTTGAAACTATGTGACTTGCTATCACCAACTCGCACCATGAATTTGTCGATGTTGTCCTCGAGGTCATAGGACAGCTCTCTGACCTCCCTCATCCACAGCATGACTTGGATGTCGGGTGGCTCGTTGATGGGTGCCTTGGAGACCTTGATGAGAGAAGTCTCCATGCTCCTGAGCTCGGCCTCCAGGAACATGATCTCACCCTTCACCTTCTTCTGTAGGTTGTACTCCTCCTTGATCAGGCTGGCCAGCTTGGGCAGGAGGGTGCCCATGGCCCCGGTGACTATCTCCACCATGATTTGCTCAGAGAGCTCTTAGTGATGAGTGGTGAGTGGTGACTGTTGATGGTGTGAGCACCAAGAGGCAGACTTGCAAAATTAAGAACTAGCTAGCATCAAAACCTGTGGGGACAAGAGCAAAATACAGGAGAACAACCCAAGATGAAATCAAGCCTCAAACCTTTGCTGCTAGCCGTGCGCCACATCTTTGGCCGGTGACAAGCTAAGAAAACCCTAATCTCTGCTCGAAGCAAGTGCCCCAATAATGCAGGGCCTCAAGTCTTTCAACAATCAATGGAGAAAAGCGAGGAAGAGTCGGATGAGGAGATAAGGCAGGCAAGGGAGCAAGGCAAATAATGGAGGCCGAGCAAGATGAGAGAGGGGCAAATAATAGAGGCTCTCATCTCTAGGCCCAGGTCCTGTCACGGATTCAATAAAGCTAGTACTTGAATAGTTGCATTGCATTATTTTGTCTGCGCTCAGCTGTACTGCGAGTACTGTCACAGTAGAGCCCGCCCAGTATTCGTCGTCGGCCATGGCCAATCCCATGGCATAGTTGCTTTGCTACTACTGTTGCCCATGGCCGACAACGCAAGAACAAGTGCCAACATAAAAGCAAAGCAACAGAGGTCAGGAATTATAAATTATTATACCTCTCGTCTATTCAGCTGTTCTTCTTCCTTGATGTGGTTGTAGTATTGCATGTCGTCGCAGCCTGAACGCCTGCTGACAAGTGAAGTGACCACCGGCTCCTTTGCAACCGAGCGCCTCTCCACCCCACGAGCCACGGCTGTCTGCTCTCCCGTTTAGCCGCCTCCCATCTCCCACCCGCCTCTTCGCCCTCCTGCTGTCCTACTGGCGGCAGCCGCACCCCACGATAGGGTTATTTTTTTTTGGTAAATGCTACTTTCAGAGCGTGCATGCTCTGAACGCTCAGCGCGCACACGCCTCCGCTCCGTCCGATCGAGCGCACAAGCCTCCGCACCGTCCGATCGTACGTTTCATAGAAAACGGTGGAAACCGCTAGACGTGGTGGCCCCGGCAACGCACTGTTCGAATATTGGGAGTCGCGCCTGTCTTGTCCTCTTTTCTTTGTCCGCTCCCCATCTTCCTCCCCGAGCAAAACCCACACCAGCAAATGGTTGGCGGAGGCGCTCCGCTGCCAGGCCTCCGCGCCTCTCCGGGCTTGTCACGCGAGCCCTCCCCGGCGACCTGCGAGAGGCATCTCCGGGGGGGCTCTCTCGTCGGCGAGGTGTTTCCCGTCGGCGAGGCATCGACCGAGGTGCTCCGCAGCCGTGCATGCTTCACCGCCTTCATCCGTCTTCCGTCATAGCTCTCCCCGGCGACTTTTGCGTCATATTCCGGCGGCCGTTCGAGCATCCCCGACTTCCGCGTCTTCCAGTGAGCTGTGCATCATCAAACTCACTTCATCTCTGCACAGGTCTGGGTTCCCCTCCTTCTCCCCCTTTCTGTTTTGTTTTGTTCATAGATCCACGGTTGCCGAGTTGGTTAGTCACTCGCTTGAATCCAATCGAATGCATGGATGAATGAATCGCTGATTTGGTCGAGATGTGGTCCCCTCGCCCCTCCCCCTCCCCCTCACACCCCCTACCGCCCCCCTCATGTCGCCTCTGTGGATCCGGATCTGAAGATATCATGCTTTTTAGGGAATGGTGATTGCCATGAACCAAGTGCTTATGGAGACATGGACACAATTAGGGTGAAGAGGCTAGCATTATTATGCTCTGTGCCTTGCTCAAATGTGGTTTTGTCTTTGTGCCTAGACTATCATCCTTAACTGCATAGTAGTGCTCTGTATCACCCTTTTGAGATGTGCCTGTTTACTGGGACAGAGAAAATCACGTTCGATTTTTTTAGGATACACATTGTTTTATGTGTACTAGGTTTTATTGTGCATTCAATCTAGGATCCAAACCAAATCAAGTCAATGAACCTAGCCTTTGACAACCTTTTTTTCACTTTTTTTCTCAGTAATGTGTGCCAGTGTCGAACGTAGATCCTGTAAGTTCTCTTACATCCTAATTTAGTTGGCTGCATTATGTTCATGTTTGTTACATACTGGAAATTTTTTGTGTTTTCAGCTTGACATGATAGGCTGCAAGCAATTTACTGCATAATACTACCTGCAATCAGTTGACCATTAGTTTCAATGCAGCTAAACCATAGTTCCTTCTTTTTTACGCCACCTCTGACATATCAACCTGGTTCGATTGGATTTACCGTCTCGTAGCTATTGACTAACACTCCAGAGAAAGCTAGCAATTTCAGCTTTCATGCCCAGTTTTTAACATTAATGTGTATGTGTTTCTCTCTGCAGGTACTATGTGTATTTGATTTCTTCAATTGCCTCAAGTATCATATACACAGGAAAATGGCTAGAGCACCTCGCCAGCGTGCTTCTTCATCAAACCAGGTATGCTGATCGATCGGTCCAACAAGAAACAGCATGCAATGCATTTTTATTTTTTTTGCAAAATGCAGCATTCTAGAGGGTAAATCCAGCATGCAATGCATTTCGATCGGGCCAACAAGAAACAACATTCTAGAGGGCCAACAAGAAACAACATGCAACAAGAGACGCAACATTCTAGGGGTGCTTTTTTTGTTTGTGTTTTTGTTTCACGCTCACAGCCCCCACACCCTGCACACACATCTGGCATCCTGCCCATGCAAGAGTTGTGCTTGCTGTCTAGAAGATTAGAGGCATTATAGAGGCGTTTAATTTTTGTAGACAAATGTGCAAATGCCACTGATTTTTTTGCTTTTGTATATAAATCTGCACACCTTCTCCATGTTACACTTTTTGCAAGTACTACATATATACACATCCTTCTTTTTTGCATTCAAAAAAATAAATGCATACATCTACATATATACACATCCTCCTCCTTTTTTTGAGTTAGCTTTTTTATGTGTGTATCTTTTTCCTTCTGGTATATATGTGTGCACCTTCTAGCATTTTTGTGTGTCCTGTTTTGCACTTTTGTATATTTTGCTTACATTTTTTCTTCTCCTTTTTTTCAGGGTACAAGGATGCCTCCAAGGACCCGAGCTTCTCCTTCTCGCCTTGTTAAGCTGTATGATAAAATGACCAAACCTCAATGTGACAAGATCAAGGATATGGGGTTTGGAGGCTTGCTCAATATACAAAGTGAAACACTGCCAGGAAGGCTATCAAATTGGCTGATGACCGAATGTTATGATGCTGAAACTTCAGAGTTAGTGCTCCCTGGAAGAGGTGCAATTAAAGTTACCCCTGAAGCTGTGCAGGATGTTTTTGACTTGCCAAATGAGGGCGATGAAGTGAAGTACGAGCTTAATGTTGATGCAATCAATTTCATTCAGGCCAAATATAAGATTGCTCAAAGAAAAGCACCTAGGATTAGTGCAGTAGTGAAAAGAGTAGAGAAAAACAAGAGAGCTAATGATGATTTTGTAAGGTCTTGGTTGATGCTTGCTATTTCAACTTTCTTGTGCCCACCTACCAGCATGGGAATCAGCCCCAGATGTTATCCCTCGATCATAGATCTCTCTCATGTTAAAAAACTCAATTGGTGCCAGTTTATGGTTGATCAGTTGAAGAAAAAGTTTTAAAACTGGGGAAAAGGAGTTCTGTTAAGGGCTGTGTTTTTTTCTTAGTTGTAAGTTTACCTCTTTTCTTCTTCTTCTTTTTTGTTTCTTCCAATATCTACTTTGTTTTTCCTCTACTGTGCCTTGCTTTGTAATGTGTGCTTCTTTTTTCAGATCATATATGTGGACTCCCTACTAGTTGATAATGTTGACATCCCCACAAATATGCCCAGGGCTGCTGCATGGTCAAGCAGTTTGATCGATCAGGTTGTTAAGTTAGACACCAACCGTGATGGCTCTTTTGGAAAGTTAAAGGTATGGATTGTAACATCTCTGCATTTTCTTCTTTATTTTTTTTACAAAATATAACCCATGTCTCTAATCTACACTTTCTCTTTCATTGTATTCAACTTAAAAGGTCTCCCCATACAGTCATAAATTCTTCATTATTCCAGTTAGATGATGTTCAAAGATTTGTGTCCTCAAAGGTGGCATCAAACATGTCTAATCAGGTCTACTCGTAAATGTCATGTAGTATTTGTTAAATGTTCATTTGCACGGTAATTGTACTGGTTTTTTCCGCTAGGCAATTACACTGTTTGTGCTAGGCATTTTTACTGTTTTTTTGGCATTTTTACTGTTTGGTACTAGGCAATTATAACATAGCACTATAATTAATTTTTTTCCATCATATATTTGCTTGGTCTTTCAATTTTCTACATATATTCATCATTTTTTTGTGTGGCTGTGTATTGTCTGCACTTGGTTACTGATCATGTCACTTTTTCTTTTTTTTCTAGAAGAAGAGGAAACTTACTGCTGCTATGACCCAGTTTTGTGTTGGTTTTACCAACCTTATGGGTACTTTCTTGGAAAAAGTATCTGAAATTAAGGAGCCGTCTCCCACAAGTAGTTATCATGGCAATGAACGCCAACCAGCACGTGCACCAAAAAGGCGGACCAGGTCAACTAGAGATGCATTTGATGATGCTCAATTGCCAGAAGATGAAGAAGAAGTTGAAGATGAATGCACCGATGAAGAAGATGAAGATGTAGGGACTAATGAAGAAGATGAAGATGACTGTGCTGATGGAGAAGATGAAGATGATGGGACTGATGAAGAAGCTGAAGATGTCCCCACTGATTTAGAAGATTATGGCGATGGCACTGATGAAGAGGGTGAAGATGAAGGTAGTGATGATGATGAACATGCAGCTGAAGGACTTGGATCCACACCCCCCCTGATTTTGATGATCCAATTGATGGCATGTATACTGGTAACACTAGTGAAGATGAGCAGCATGATGAAATTCCAACTAAGCAACTACTTGTTTTATTTATTCTCCTTGAAAATGTTAAGAAAGTAATGCACACCTTCGAAAGTTGAAACTACGGCTGCCATGTGATCCAGTTGAGGAAAAAGATGCAGGTAACAACCTTTTGCATACATTTTTTCTCAAGTTTATATCATTGCCACTATTTTTACCTTTTTTTCATTCCCTTTTTTTCCTTCTTTGCTTATATGGTTTTCTTTTCTTTTTTTTAGGTGCAGGGTGATGCTGCTTTCGCATCTACTTCAGTGCCCAACTCTGGTGAAAGCTGCAGTTTCAAGGTTTCAGACAATTCAGCAGCGAGGTCTCCCGTTGACACCTATCCAGACTTCAAAGATGCTTATTTGGATGATGCAACTATAGGTGAGAAGCAATGTGATGTGCAGGCAGCTGCAGGTGATGCTTCTTTCACACCCACTTCAACGCATAATGCTAGTGAAGGCTGCAGTTTCAAGGTTCCAGTCATTTCAGAAGCGAGGTCTCCTGTTGTTGACATCTGTCCAGACTTTGAAGTTGCTGATGTAGATGATGCTACTAGAGGTCATAAGCAATGTAATGCACAGGCAGCTGCAAATCCACATATCCTTGCTAAATCTGAAGATTATGATATTGAGGATCTTGCACTTAAGGTCCGGTTGGAAAGGTTGCGATCTTTGAAACATGAAGATAAGAGGCATGGTACATCAACTTCTTTCGAAGCTGTACCATTGAAAGTTATTCCTCCAGAACATAATCCCAAATCCAGTTCACATCCAATGAGGGATGGTACCAACAGCTGTCCTCTAAATTTTACACCTCTAGAGATCAACATCATGAAGTTTATGGATTCACAGGGTGGATGCAGCAGCTCTGCATGCACTCCTCCAGCAGCAAATTGTCAAGATGAAACATCTCTGATAGGGTCATTATCCTCATGGTCAGATGTACCAGAAGAGGTTCTTGCTCAGATGGAGAATGATGCTATTGTTGAGATTGACATGAGGAAGGCAACTATGAAAGCAGCAGCTGCACCTGAAGCTAAGGTTTTGTTCGATTCAGTTATATCCCCTAATCCTGTACCTCATCCATCCACATCAAGGGAGCTCCCTAGTAGGAATTCATCAGTTACACCTACCTATCAGCCTCACCCAAATAGGATTAAGAGAAGGCCAGCTACTCTGAGATCACCTTATATTGATTTTGATACAAAGAAGAATTTGAAATGCAGCAAGGCTGTTTGTGCTACATATGACGCTATTTGTGCCATGGGAATTCAAGGTCTACTAGATCTAAAGAAGCTGAAGAGTGCGTATTTCCTTCACCATGTCTTCTATTTTTAGTTTTTTTACCTATGTGTCATAATATATGCTGTTTTTTTTGTCACCCATGGTCCTCATATGCTGCTGGGTTTATGTGTTCAGAATTGTCATAATAAATTATTGGAGCTACTATATGACCCTACCTGAGCTTGTTTCATCCGTTAAGCCCGGTGGGAAGCTATTAAATTCAGTAGCTGAAATTAGAATACATGCAATTGACAACACCAATTGAAAGGCTATCAAATGTGTTCTACCATTACGTGTCTCGGTTAGTTCCATACAAGCATTTCTTCTCTTACTATCAAGCAATTTTTTATGATTATGTCAGCAAGTTTCCTTTTTTATTTAGGCAATTTTTGCTATTTTTTTCTTGCCCCATTTGTTTCTTTGTACTAATCTGAACTGAAGCAAGCAACTCTTCTTTTTAGTTTCAAGCAATTTACATGCTTTTCATTAGCAATTCTTATTTATAGTATCAAGCAAATTCTTCTTGCCCCATTTTGCTGGAATACATGCACTTTTTCTCAATGTTGTTTTTTTGTAGACTTACATCCTGAGAGGCGACCTAACTTCTACAGTTATCTCACAAGTTTTCTGGCCTTCAGAAAATCATCTAGACCATCGTCATATGGTAAGTTTGCATCTTCATATGTTCTTTTTATGTTTCATCATACATGCTTTTTTTTCTTCCTTAGCAACATGCATTGACAATAAGCAACCAAATATAGGTTATCTTCCCCGTCTTGCAAATGCTTGGAGATGGAAAATCTACTGAACAAGTAGGACACTACTTTTTGCTTGTGCTGAACCTACGTGACAATAGGTTTGAGGTGTTGGACTCCATGAGATCTTTATCAGATGAATCTCTGCAGAACTGCTGTAACACCTTGATGGATGGAATAAAAAATCTTTGGATTAAATACAAATATGAGGCAAAGGTCCCCATATGCAATTATGAACTTATCGATATTGGTGTTCCAATCCGGTCCAACAAGTACGTACTTTCTTAGCTTTTTTTGTAATTAATGCTACATTTTTTTTTTATGCTTAGCTTTTTTGTCATGTTCAACTGAGCATATGGACAAAGCATTTAGGTTTTTTTTCCTTTTTTTTAGTCATGATTATGGGTTCCATATGTTGATGCACGCTGAACATTGGGATGGGCGCTCGATTCAATACTTCAAGGAGAGTAACTTCCCTAATATACGCAAGCTTTTATTGCATAAGTGGATAACTCACAAAGAAAATGTTGCAAAGGATTGGTTGGACAAGCTGCAAAGGTAAAGCTTGAAAAAACAATACTTTTTACGATGTTTTGTTTTACACTGCAATGCCTATGCTGCAATTTTTTGAAAAAAATGACAATGCCTAGCATACAGACCCTGCCCACCTGCTAGCAAGCAGTTTAATATCTTTTAGTCATGCAATTTAGTAGTATTCTGGAAGCAATTTTGTATGTCCACTCTTTTGTATATTAGCTATGTACGCGCAGCAGATTTTTTGCTACCTACTATCTGTGTATGTATTCTCGCGCATAATTTGGAATCCTGAATTTTTGGCAAACTGAACTGTGGTTGCTTTTTTATTTTTTGTTTTTTGCCTTCATGCCATAACAAAAGGACCCACATTAGACTGTTAAACGAGAAGAGTAATAAAAGATCCACATTAGACTGTCAAACGAGAAGAGTAATAAAAGATCCACATTAGACTGTCAAACAAGTAAATACTAGATGCCATTTTAGATAGCTACATATTACATTAATTTTTCCTCCCCTTCATCACTTCTCTCCCACACGTCTTTTTTTCATGCATGTTGCTGCATTGTGTTCTGTAGAGCCACACACGCTGCATTTGTTTGGCTTTTTCTTTGAATGCACTTCCAGTGATGACTTGTGTCTCCTCCTTAGACGCCCTTTAGTCTTTGTTATGTCTAGATCCATGACTGTTAGCCCTTGCCTTGGAGGAGTTCTTCAGGTGGAGGGATAGGAGTTGGAATTGGTGTGCTCTCTTGCTGCTCATGAATAGAAGAACATTGCTGCTGCACCTGCTTAGCCTGCTCGTACCCTTGCTGCTGCACTTGGTCATAGGCTTGCTGCTGCACATGTTCAGTCTTGTCAGATCCTTGCTGCTGCACTTGTTCGGGGCCTTGTTGCTGCACCGGTTCTCTTGTTGTTTCTTCTTGTGCCTTTTCCTTGTCCTTCTTTGTCTTTCTCAGAGTAGAAAATTCAGCCTCTATTGCACGCGCATGAGTTGTGGCAATCTGAGATAACTCATCTGACACACTAGCTTGGTGAGCAATTTTTGTGAATAGGTGTGCTAGGTTTGCAAAATGGACCGCCTTTTTAGATTTCTCTGGCATTGTAGGCCTTTGACCATTAGCTTGCACCTCAGTTATAGAAGTTGGATTGTCCTGCGGTGTCCACCTTTGAAGTATGTAGTGGTCTAGGATTTTTAACCCCTTTGTCTATCAAAACTTTTAGAACATGGCAGCAAAATATCCCATCTCTCTCATACTTGCAGCATTGGCAGCTGATTAGAGCACGCTCTTCATTGTAAGTGACTTCATACAGCCTAGAGCCATATCCTCCAACAAAATCTTCAATAGGGCTCAGTTGATACACATTTGGATGCATATGCCGACAGACATATTGTGCTATCTTCTCAAATTCAGCACGAACCCTATAGTAGATGTTCCTTGTGTAAACCTGAATAGCATGCTTCTCCAAAGGAAACCTTGACCATGGGGGAGGCAACTTCTGGTCTGTCCTGTAGTCTTGCTTATCTTCGGCTACATCAGTCTTGTCTTGGATTCTCTTGTATTGGTGGACAAAATCCAGTACGGAATTATGTGGATTCACGTATTTCTTCAGCACACCATTGAAGCTCTCGCTTCGCTGGGTGGATTGCAAGAATGGGTAGAACCTATCCATGAAATAGGCGGGAACCCATAGGTGCCTGATTTGATAGAAGTTGCTAAGGATTTCATTTTCAGCTGCTTTATGGTCGTTGATCATAGCTTCCCACCTTCTCTCAAACTTCTCTGGACTTAGGATATAGTTCACGATTTCGTTGTACACTTCCTCCAAGCCTTCGTTGGCATTTCTAACGTCATTCCTAAAAATAGAGATAAACCCTACCTCTAGCAATAGCGCCCAAAAATGCTCGGTATTAAATTAACTTGTCATTAGCAACTAGCCACCTATTTATCACTATTATTCCTAAGCATGAATTAAGTTGTCATCCTTAATCATATTGCTTAAGAAATACCTATAGATTTATATGTATTCAATATGACTAGGCAGAAATAAAAGATATGAATATAAAGATAAGAATATAAACTAACTGGGTTCTGCAAGCGGACAGATAATTATACCGTTGTAGCATTTTACCTAGGGAAGTCTACCAGGTTGTCGATTTATATTTATACCATGGGAAGGTCTATATATAGGACTTATAAACTATAACTTATACTATTGATGTGAAAGGCAAACCATAACTAGAATTCTACTCATAATAGGGATAAGTCACGTGATAAAAGATATATATGATAAATAATAATAATGATCAGTCATCATAAATAGATAAACATCGAGCTCTTCTAGTCATAACAATAGCTAGCCAATGGATAAACTCAGGAATAAATACTAAGGTAATTCTATAACTACATCAATAAATAACTCTAATTAGTGCAACTACATCTAGCAATCATTGTTAAGTTAACCCTATATCATTATCACATGTAAAGAGGCATCAACTAATGAGGGTATTAAGACACAAGGGTCACCTCCTTCGCGACCATGCCCATGCTAGTCCCTACGCACGGAGGGTGGACTACAGAGGAACCAACGCAAATTTGTCACTGCGCGGACTACCACACGCCCCGCACGTCGGGGTGCACTCGCAGATAAACAAGATATCTAGACACCACGTCTACATATTGTCTACTATCTACCCAGCGGCCGCTTGGATAAACGCTATACGAGCAATTACATGAATTCAATAAGATCAAACCAACTATCCTAGACATATAATCAAAGTAGACAATGACTATTGCAATTAAGAATATATAAGAGATTAAGAACAATGTTGCCTGAATCATAATATTGAATACAATAAAAGTAAAGTATTAGATCTATACCGAACTCCGCGCTCCAGACAGACGCCAGGGGCTCCGGATCCCGCTGAAGAACTAGAACTCTTCTACTTCTAATCTAACTAGGCTAAAGCTATGAACTAGAGAGGCTCTGATGAACTAGAGAAGGCTCTTGATGGCTGGATCTCCAAATGACTTGATGCTTCAGGGAGGGGGATCTGCCCCTTTATTTATAGCCCGGTGGGATTGACGTGCGTCGCAGGATCAAACCGACGTAACCAAGGGCCAAGATGACTCCTCATAGGCGGTGGAGGAAGCTTCCAGAAGGGGGGCCGAAACCCTAGCAGGGGGGCGCCGGGCGGCCCCAAGGTGGGGCCGACCGGCCCCACTTTTCCTCCTCTCGGGGTCCCGTTGCTTCGGGTGTCTTCTAGATGCTTCCTGAGCCCAATCATGCTATTTCCGTGGCGGATAAGTTTTCGTGCTAAATATGCACTAGAATCCCTCTTTTTTAGCTTTTCTAAAAATCACCCTAGAAAATACAAAATATGCAAAACTCGTGGAAATTGTCAGATAAAACCCTAAACTAGTGTGTTTTCTTGTTTTCCTTCGGGTAAAAAGCCCTAGTAAGAGTTGACGCTAACGAGTGTCAACACCTTCCTTTGATGAAAAGTAGACTCCAAGCCTTGTCTCAATCTTTGAAATTATGTGCCAACGGCAGCATCGATGCCTGGTTGCTACAAAAATAGCCCTTATCGCTGCAGCCATTGCCTGGTCTTGGTCTGGGATTATATTGAGAGGCTCAAGGCCATTCATGGCTTGCAGAAAAGTTTCAAACAACCAAACATAAGCATCTGTAGTCTCATTCCTCAAGAAAGCACAGCCAACTTGGATCGATTGCCCGTGTCTATTTATTGCTATGAAGGGAGCAAATGGCATTTTATACATGTTTGTGAGGTAGGTGCTATCAAAAGAAATGCAATCATTGTAATTTTCGTACACTTCTCGCGCTGCACCGTCTACCCAAAATATATTTTTGACCTTGTCATCTGCATCGACCTTCACTTTGAAGAAGAAACCACTATCCTCCTTTTTTAGCTCGTAGAAATAATCCAAAGTTTCACTCATATCGCTCTTTGCTGCATGTGCCCTTATTCCTGTCCTTAAATTGCTCAAGTGCTTGTCATGATAAGGTACAGAATGTGTAGATCCATACAGCATAGACATCAGCTGCATCATCCGGCTACTTTCCAAATTGCACTCATGCATAATTGTTAGGAACTGTACTTCTTCAGGGGTATCCCGGCATGGGATCTTAGGAACTTAGAAAGCGATGGTTTGTCCACCAAATTGTGGTTGTGATCAGCCACCATTTGCTTCACAAACCACTTGTTCCCATTGAACTTGATCAACATTCTTGCTTTGCAGTTGGTGTACTTCATCTTTTCTCTTTTCCTCTTGATGCCTATGCACTTTGCCTTTTTCCCTGTCCGTTCGTCAACATCTGAACCACTACTTTGAGAGGTATCCTGTGCAATTTGATCAACTTGAATGATATCCTCAGCATCAGCCTTGCTCTGTTTACCTTTTTCCTCCTTGTTACACACAAACAGGACCTCGTCAAGTTGTTTTGTAATTGCTGACCTCCTGGATGTTCCAGTTCTTACAGAGAAGCCTTTCCTCCTGGCATATTCATTTTAGCATTTCTTAGCATCTTCCACTGTATCAAACATCTTCCCCACGTAGGTCTCATCGAGTGAAGAAATCTTTGCTAGGAACTGCAAGTCAACATCAGCAATTTCAGTCTCTGAAATACCAATAGCTATCACATGTTCATCTTCATTTGCATTAGGGGCTTCCTCTATGTGTGTTTCTTCTAGGGAACATTGCAGCTCTGCAATTGTAGGCAAATCTAAGAAAATTGCCTCATAGGCATGAGGAATCTGTGTACAGAACATTGTATTCCCAGTCTCAGCACCATCTTCATCTGCTGGAAGCTCATTTAGATCCATCCCTGTTCTGCACATTTCAAAACAAGCAATTACATGTTACCCTCCCAGCAATTTAGTGCAACCTATTAGGCAACTACTAACAATTAAATAGGCACTTACATGTGTCTAGCTGGCTGGTACAAATTTGTTGGTTTCAAAGAATGCAGGTTTCAATTTGTTGCTTTTCTTTACAAATTCTGTGTAGGCAATTACATCCTTTTAAGTAAGCACACTAGTTATAGTGCTTTTTCACATTCAGTTCAGTTTTATCATAGTTCTAATATGCACTTTTTTCCTACAGGTTAGGTAATGATCAGAAGGCTCAAAAGAAGACGTGAACATATGGGAGGAGGCACAAAAAAAGATGTGAACATATGAGAGACAGTCTGTGATTTCCTGGGCAATTTCTTTTGTCCTTTTGTTTATGTATAGATAGATGTACATGAAAGCTAGCAAATCCGTGCGTATATCTATGTATTCCTAGCAACCAGACTGAATATATGTAGTCAAATAGTAGTAAACTGTGAGTTCTTGAAAGAATGCAGTGAGCGTCTCTGATCATTGAAAAAGACTTCATTTGCCTGCTCTCGTGGCTAGAGTCAAACCTCATAAGGTATACGACCTCTTGACACTACTACAGAAATATTAACGGAGGCGGTCCGAAAGGCTTTTCCGAGGCGGTTTTCACAACCGCCTCGAAGCTATGGTCACGGTAAATGTGAGTATTAACTGAGGCGGTTCCATGCCCGCCTCGGTTAATCCCCAAAAAAAACAAAAGAAAAAGAAAAAGCCCAGATCTAGCCCTAACGGGCCTAGATCTGAGCCTAGCTGCCAAATCCGGCCCGCCGCCGCCGCTGCATGACGCTATTTGGGTTGTGCTCGCCGCCGTCAGGGTTGATGGAGAGCAGGCCCCAGCTCCGTGCGCCGCCGGAGACACCCCCCCAGAATCGGATTTGCCGCCGCTGGCCCCGCTCCGCCCCGGCCAGCGCGCCGGATCTGCCGCAATCGCTCCCGCTCAACGCGCGCCGCCGTCTCCGCTTCCGCGCCGTCGCCCGAGGGCAGGAGCGCCGCGCCTGGGGGCTTGGGCCACGCCTGGGGGGAGCCGCGCCGCTCCCGCAGCGCGCGGGGGGCAGCAGAGCCGCACGGGGCCCGCGTGGCCGCGGGAGACGATCGGGGGCGCCGGGCCACCGCGCCTGGTGTTGGAGCGCCGCGTCGGGGCCGTGCAGCCCTTGGGGGAGCTGCGCCGGTGCGCCGGGCCACCGCCCGGGGGGGGAAGCGCTGCGCTGCTGGGGGCGCGGCCGCATAGGCGGGTCGCGCTGAGGGTTGGAGCCGCCCTTTCTGTGCCGTGTGCAGAGAAGAGAAGAAGCCAAGGCAGAGGGGAGAGAAGTGGCGGCTAGATGGAGGAACTGAAGGGGTGGGTTAGGGTTAGATTCATATATATATGCTGTGCATACTTTTGGGCCGGTATGAGATGTTTGGGCTCTGAGATGGGCCTGTATTATCTGAGGCGGGCCTTATAGTGTGTCCGCCTCGGTTAATCTATATTAACCGAGGCGGTTATTTTTAAGATGCCCGCCTCGGTTAATCTATTTTACGAGGCGGTTTTTGTAACCGCCTTGGTTAATTGAAAATGACCGCCTCGGTTAATACTATCCATTAACCGAGGCGTTTTTTCGAACCAACCGCCTCTGAGGCCCATTTCAAAGTGTCTTGCAAAAGATTTTTTTGTAGTAGTGTGAGTTTCGAAACTATTGGAGAGTGATTTTGATTGCATAGAGAGCTTAAGGCTTTAAGAGGCTGGATATATAGGGAACCTATATTGGAGATGTTCTGCCTACACTCTTCATTTTCCAACTTATTGGACTATTTATTAGGCGATGGATCGATAAGGCCACATCCATCCTAGGTGGTTTCACTTATATACGATTATATTTACTTACGAATAGCTCATAGGAAGGGCCTTTTTTCTTTCAAAAAGTAGAAAATTGAATCCAGTTACATTGATTATGTATACACGCAAGGATGCATTACCTTGATGACTGGGACCTTCAACAATCGTTACATACCAAGCATTATACATCACAGGCCCAAGCTCTAATCTTCCTACTTATATCAGGTTTTTGTCAAATATTGCCTGGAATAGAAAAAATAAGCATAAGATAGTAACAAATTATAGATAGGAAGGTACTAGAAAAATTTCCATGGCCTGGATGGGCTTTCTTAGTCAAACCAAGCTCACAATTTGCGCCATTGCCCACTGGTGCATCATGCCAATGTTGGTGGTCGACATCAGGGTCGATGCAATGCATAGTGTCACCTAATTATTCAACCTCCTCTTACTCGCTCTGTCCTAAATTATAAGTCATTCCAAGAATCATATAGAGTAAAAGATTTTTAAATTTGACCAAATGTATATAACAAAATAATAACATTTATGACACTAACTAAGTATCATTAGATTCATCATTATTTATATTATCATCATATACCTATTTGATGTCATAAATCTTTGTGTTTTTTCTATAATTTCAATCAAACTTAAAAAAATTTGACACTTCATGATTCTGAAAATGATTTATAATTTGGGATGGAGGAAGTAGGTGTCACAATCCATTTACATATAACATTGTTGAGGCTAGGAACATCATATGGAAAATGATCAACTCATGTGGACGTAACCGTTGTAAAATATGCATTAATTAGTCATATGCGCTTGTCTTCATCGATAACAAAACCCCAAAAATAAATGTGGGGAGGTGTGTCACACTTCCAGTCCTATCTCTCGATGGGTACTCCCTGTCCTAACTCTAGATGGGCTGTGCTGTGTTCAACTATTAGTTATTTCATCACAAGGTGCAAGTGGTTTTTTATTGTGGGTTTGGCATTGTAACTTCCAATAGATTATAGGGCTGGTCGGGCTGCCATCTTTGGTTGGCTAATTGAACTCATATGCAAAAACTAAAAGATATTTCAAGGTAAAATTTTCTGTACTAGTTTGAAGAAACAAGGTTCACTTTCATTTGCACTAGTTGGTATTTATGTGCACGGCAGAATACAAAGAGAAACGAACCATTGTGTCCAGCTTTCTCATTGCTCGATTGCTCAGGACTTGAAAAGGGAGATAAAGCTCTCACCCAAGGTACAGTACAAGACTGTTAGCAGCAGAGGAGGAGACAGAGGAACCGGAGTTTGGGGACCAAGAAGAAGAGGAGGGGCTCGGAACAGACGAGGTCCCGTTAACAGAACAGAGTAGTTGTTACCAAGAAGGATGGTCGAGAGGCAGCAATTCTAACAAAGACGATCGCCGCCGGGAAGAATCCTAAATTGTGACTACCTCGGTCAATCCAATCCATGCATGCTGCCTGACGACCTCCCACCGCGCGTGGTCCGTCGCCGTCGGCATCCTTCTTTTCTCTGAATTCCAGAGTCCAGCCTCCAGACAGGTGAAGGAAGGATCGGAGAAGCCACCGCTGCAGCATCCAGCGTGGATGTGGATGTGAACCAAATGACCCTGGTGTTTTGGTTGCTGCATCATTTCTTCCGTAGGCTAGTAGGTCCGTCTCAGCGAAGGCTCTGCGAGAACACAGGGTAACATCGGAGTTTGCGCACTTTGAAAGTTTGAATAGAAGCTCTTTCGACTTAATGAAAGGATTGAATTTCAATGGATTGAAATCAGGTATATACACACCGGTTTTCTTGCAGATGTAACCACGCAGGACGGGACGTCGTCAGACGATATTGTTGGCTCATTAGCTCCTCCGATTCATCATTTGAACTTGAAATGCCAAAGTAAATGAGGTAAGAAAATAAACAAGAAGGTAAGGGATTGAACACGAGTTTACTTCAAAGCCTGAGTTAGTATGGTTACCTTCCCAAACTCCAGTGTCGGCTTGTTGGGATTCATGTCGACTGCTTTACGAATTGCATCCTTTACAGCCGCCACCATATCACTTTCATGTATGCCATCCATGTCGACAGTGACGTGCCCGAGTGAACAAAGTTTGTCCAACCCAAAGTGCACGTCTCCAAATTGATCCATTGTCTTCTTCAGTGCAACGCTTAACTGAAGGGTTTGAAGCTTTTGCATGGCTCCTTGCAGAAAAAGTACCTCCATTACGCCGTAGATTCTGAACTTCGTCAGACACAAAAATGGATAGGCATCGCCGATGTCCAGCTTTTTCTTCCTGCCTTGTGTTTGTTCCTTTACCCATATTTCGAGATTAGAAAGATATGGAATGCTACCAAGGACATGGAGGTCCTTCTCTGCAAGTGAAACTAGTTTCACAGAAAGGATAGACAGTGCAGAGAGTGAGGACATCCATGTAGGGACTGCAGGAATGGTGCATCCCATCATTCGTATGTCCCGAAGTTGTCGAAGACGAGACCATAACCTGTCACACTTGGAATCTAAGTCACCATTGTAACCATTTATTTTTAGGTACTCGAGACAAACCAGGTTAGAGAGAAATTGGAGCAAATGATTCTTGTAGCTCTCATCCCATCCATTAAAGCTGAGATTCACATGCCTCAGCTCTGTAAGCCTCCCCAAATCATGCAGGATGGTTGTTGAATTCACGTTGACCATACCCTCCAATTGTTCCAGTGACTTCAGGTCTCCAAAACCTTCTGGTACTGTCGTCAGGTAATCAAAACGCAGGAACAATAATTGTTGTAGATTGACCATGGTAATGGGGAGCTCGTCTACTTTATTACAACTTATGTCCAGCACCTGCAAAAACTGTAGATTCCCAATTTCTTCCGGAATCTTAGTGATACTTGTAAGCCACAGTCCCAAGAACCTAAGGTGGAACAGATTGCAAATATACTTCAAATGATTGTTATTCACTTGCCTACAGCCATTTAAATCCAATACACGCAGCAATGGAAATTTTAAAAGGGCAGGTAGATAATTGAAAGATCCCCTGAAAACAGTAAGTGACCTCACATGGGACATGGTCATGCTCGATATCTGTTTCACATCCACTTCATTGGTGGTTTGGAGTGACAGTCGGCGGATTCTATTTGGTAGGCACATGCCCTCCTGGCCTGCTAGTGTTGTCTGAAAACCATCCTCATTTGACAAGCAAGTAATGAGATCAAGCACCATATCATGTATTCGACAATATATTACCTTATTAGTATCATGGTCAATATCTGCAGGCTCAATCATGCTTCTATTAATTAGCTGATCAACATAATCCAAACCAACTTCATATACAGATTTGCCATGTTCTTTCAGGACAAAACCTTCCCCCACCCATTGCCATATCAAATATTCTGTACTGACTTCAGAGTCCTCAGGAAACATACTAAGATACAATAAACAAGTCTTTAAATGTGGAGGCAGCTCATAATAACTGATCAATAGTATCCTCCTCATGTCATTGATATCAGGACTATCTTGTAATCCAGAACCCATAGTTCTGTAAACCTTGGACCAGTATTTGTATGTATTTTCCTCTCCAATTTTACTTGCCAACATGCTAGCTATTGTGATGACAGCTAATGGTACACCGCCACATTTCTTTAAGATGTTCTTATATAGTTCCTCTAATTCCTTAGGGATATTTTTTTCCTCTGTACCAAATATTCTTATGTTAAACAGTTTTCTTGAGTCAGCAGGAATAAGTCGCTCTAGTTCATAGACACCACCAGCACTTTTAGCTACATCAAGAATGTGAGTAGTAGTGATTATTCTACTTCCATATTCATTCTCGATCAAAGCATATTGGATTCTTTTCCATGCTGATATACTCCAGATATCATCAATAACTATGAAATACCTATAAGAGAATACCAAGTGATCATGTTGCATGATTCATGTACCATATTCAGTAAAGCTTAACTGTGGTTTCTGAATAATAAGATTACAACATATATACTGAAACTCAAGACAAACATTTCTGAACAATATAAAACGCATGTTCTTGTAAAAATTTACCAAATACTATGTCCAATCAGAGGAGTTGCTAATCAACATGATTTTTTTTGTCAGTTGCAATACAATTATGCTATGCACAGGCTAAGACATATGGTGCAGTGAACTTTCAATGTGAAGCAGTGAACTTTCAAAAAAAATAATTAAACAAGAATCCCCTCCCTCCACAAATATAAAAAAGCCTTTTAGTTCAATCTATCTGAATAAAAATAAATTCTTAGTATATTATAGGACACTGCATACTAAATTTCACCAATCAGCCAACAAGAGGACCCTAAATTCCACCTGTCACATGGGTGAGAGCTTATATTTGTGGAGGAACTGCATAACAGTACGTAAAGGATGACCTTTGCTCCAAAAAGTACATAAAGGATGACCACCTATTACACCTAATTAAATCTTAGTCCTATATATAGTTCTGAGAACATGGTAGCCACTTTTTCATTGAGGAGAAGAAAGTGTTCTTACAATGAAGTACCGAAGGAAAACAAAGAATAGATAGAAGATGGCTAGCTCGTATGTGCATTTATTTACATAGGAAAAATATAATGGATAGTTATATATAATTAATTTATTATAGAAAAACAATGGCATGCTAAATTTTATATGGCATCATATCAACTGTTGTATATACACAGTCCCGAAACAATATACATCTTGTAACGCAAAGGAATCATTAGTAGAATATGGGTGAGTTTTTTTTTCGGAAAGGATGGCAAAAACTTTACCGTAATTTTTATTAGAAGAAAAATTAAAAAAAGCATCATGATGACCAAGTTTTAATTAAAAACCGAGCCAAAAAACTGTACAACTAGAGCTATGGCAACCCAAATTTACTATCACAACTAGCTCAAGGAAAGAAAAACACCCATACCAAGCACAACTAGCTCGTCTCCAACCAGCTAATCTCAACTTGCTAAGGAGGAAGACACTAAACAGCAATAGGAAAAAAAAGCTCCATCTAGAAAAGAACCACAACAACATGGGCCAGGTCGCCGGCAATATTATTGAGAGAATGCAGAGGCCAGTAAATACATACATATCGGTGGGAGAAGTTTTTTCACTAATTATGGCATTGATATATAATACAAAACATTGATGGCTTTACTATGACAAGTTATGTTTGCTTAGAACACTACAGTACATCACAGACAGTGATAGAATGAGAGGTACCTCTTATTTCGAAGAAAATCTCTTAGTTCATCAATAAGTTGCGCCTCCTCCCATGCTGCTACATTCTTGTAGTTGCCAAGTTGGTGGAGCATGTTCTTGAAAAGGTTGATCATGTTGGGATTAAGTGACACAGAAACAAAAGCCCACAGTCAAAGTGTACCTTGAGCTTCTCAAACACTAATTTAGCAAGAGTAGTCTTGCCTAATCCCCCAAAACCTACAATAGAAACAATCTTCTGCGGTCGCAGCTGGTTCGACCCACCATCGACCCCGCCCATCAGCATCTTGAGCAGATAATTGCTCTTTTCTTCTGTTCCAATGAGTTCGGCTGCCTTTCTATATAAAGCTGATAGGCGTAGGCTATCAACACTTTGGTTAGCAGGCTTAGAAGAAATATTAGCAACCTTGTACCTATCTTTGCGCTCGCTGACCTCCTTGATGCGTTTCTTGATATCTTGGATGTCGACGCCGATGTTGTGGCAGATCTTGGCCTTTTCCAAGAGGTTGGCGCTTCTGTCAATGAAGCCCCTGAGCCCATGCAGTTTCCTTGGTGCCTGGGTATCTACCCGCACCATGAAAGTGTCAACCCTGTCCTCGATGTCGTAGGACAGCTCCTTGACCTCCTTAGCCCAGTGTTTTACCTGAACGTCAGGTGGCTCGTCAATGGGTGCCTCGGAGACCTTGTGGAGGGCGGCCTGAATGCTCTCTAGTTCGGCCATGAGAAACGTGATGTCGGCCCTGACACTCGTCTGCAACATGTACTCCTCCTTGAGTAGATCCCCAAGCTTGGGCAGGAGGGTGCTCATCGCCCCAGTCACGATCTCCATTTTATTGATACAACAAAGGCCTTCCGAGTTGAAAGTTGCTGCCCTGAGAGGACAAATTAAATAATTAATATACTTCTAAAATGTAGTGCTTCAAATCTCGAGCTAAGCCTTTTAGCGGTTGTCCTCCAGAACAGCTAAGAGCAGCTGCTATAGCTGTCCGGACTTCGGAGATAGCTGCAGCTAAGCCAGTTTAGTGGTTTTGTAGAAATTAAAAGAAACAAACACAGTAGCTTGCATAACCATTACTAACCGATTCATAACTAACTCACAAGACTACATCACAGGCTAATAAAGTCACAGATCCATCACCATGACACCATCAGACCAGACTTCAGTTTTACCATCAGACACCAAATCATCGCCAAGAGCAGAGAAGAAACTTGCCTCACAGCCTCCGCGCCGCTGCTCAGCAATCCAAGCAATGCTCAGATGCTTCAGTGCTTCAACTGTCAGTGCCCCTCACCCAGGCGACCCTGACGAAGGAATGCGGCCCAGGCCCAAGCGCAGCGTCCGCCAGCGGGCTCGGCCTGCTAGGATAAGAGGCCTGGAGTGGGAATGTAATCTCTGTTTACGTAAAGCCGAGGAGGAGTAGTATAAGGAAGAGAAGAAGAACTTTTGTAAGGGGGGAATTAACAAACGAACAATATTCCAGTCAGGCAAGCAGCCGGCTGCCGTGTTCCTCCTTCTTCCTCCTCTCCCTTCTTCTCTACCCCGATCCCCTTCTTCCTAGCTTCTTCCGCGCCGACGCCGGCGAGGAAGGCGTTAACACCTGGTATCAGAGCGAGCGGTCCTCGGATCGTTCCACCCTGGAGCAGCCGCTCACCCACGAGCACTTCACCAGGCTACAGCGAGCTCGCGGAGCCATGGAACCGGGAGTGAAGTCTGCCCTCGACGAGATTCTCCGGCGCCTCGACGGAATCGACGGGCGGCTCCAGCGCCTTGAGGGTGCGGATGATCGTTGGGAGCAGCGCTTCGTCAGGATCGAGAATTCGACGAGCGCCAATGAGGAGGCACTTCGGCGTCGAGTCGCCGATCTGGAGGAGCACAGCACCCTCCACGCCGACTCGCTGCGGGTGGCTGACGAGTGGGCCGATCAATTCCAGGATCGGTTCGCTGCCCTGGAGTACCGGGTGGGAGGCGACCTGCTCCGATTTGCCGAGATCTACGGCGAGCGGGACGACCGCGTTTCCTCGCTCGAGACCGCCATGACGGCCGTCGCCGAGTGGAAGCCAGAAGTGGACTCCACGCTCACCAGGCTTCGAGAAGAGGTGGGACGGCTCAACCGGCACTGGGATCAGGCGGTTCGCGAGACTGCGGGCGCCGATCCAGGGCTTATGCCGCTCCCGGAGTCGACAGCCGCGCGCTCACCTGCCGGCGCGAAGTTCGACTGGCCCAGTGGGCACCGCGAGGAATCGATTACACGGGAGAAGGGCTATGGATCAGTGATGACCATAGCCCTGAACCCGGCCAATGGTACGTGCACCGATCCTGTTCCTGATTCGTTTGCATTTCCAAGTTATTCCGATCCGAGCCCAATTCGTCCCCAAATTTCCAATCCCTCATACCACACTCCTTTTTCCACATACCCCTACCCACAGCCTCCACCATTCCAACATCCCCCAATTCTTCCACCACCCCGCCCACCCTACAATTCCACATTCTCATACCACCACAACAGCCATAATGGGAAGCTCCCAAAAATGGATTTCCCCTTGTTCGACGGGGATAATCCCCAGTTCTGGATAACCCGGGCGGAGACATACTTTGAGATGTATTCTGTCGATCCCTCTATCTGGGTTAAGGTCTCCCACATGAGCTTCACAGGCGCTACCGCTCGGTGGTTCCAGTCCATGGAACGCTCTCTTAAACACCTCGAGTGGAAGCCCTTTTGTGCCAAAATACACGAGCGGTTTAGCCGAGATCAACATGAACTCCTCCTTCGCCAATTGTTCAATATCCGTCAAACTTCTTCAGTTACCGCGTACACCGACAAGTTCGTTGAGCTTGTTGAACAACTTTCTGCCTATTCCACAAACCATGACCCACTCTATTTCACCACTAGATTCATTGATGGGCTTCGCGATGATATACATTCTGTAATTTTGGTTCAACGTCCCCAAAACCTCGATTCTGCTTGCACCCTCGCCTTGTTGCAGGAGGAGGCCGCGGACCAAGGTCGGCGCCATGAGTTCAAGCGTGCTGATGCTTCTGTCTTCTCCAAGTCTCCAGCCAGCAAGGGCTCTTCTCCGGCCTCGTTCCTTCCTAAGAACGGCCCTGCCCTGGCAACCGAAGATAAGAAGCTTACCAGCCGGGTAACAGTCGATGACAAGCTACAACAATTGCGCAACAATCGCAAGGCCCGCGGACTATGTGTTCGTTGTGCTGAGAAGTGGGTACCAGGCCACCGTTGCTCAACCAACCCCCAGCTGCACGTGCTTCAGGAGGTTTGGGAACTTTGCTCTCAGGAATTCTCTGAAGACATTGTCACTGATGAGGACTCCCAGGAACCATCAGATAATGTTTGCATGCTGCTTTCAGCCTCAGTGCGCTCTGGCCATTTCTCTCCCAGAACAATGCAGTTACAAGGGGAGATTCAGGGGCAGTTAATCTCGGTTCTGGTGGATTCGGGCAGTAGTCATTCCTTTCTGCACTCCTCCTTTGCAGCAGTGGTGCCAGGTGTGGTTCCCCTGCCGGCTCGAGCCAAGGTTACTGTTGCAGATGGCAGTTCGATTCAGTGCTCTTCTGAGATTCCCAATGCTGAGTGGTCTGTCCAAGGCTTTAAGTTTCACTCTAATCTCAAGCTTCTGCCTATTGGGTCATTCGACCTCATTCTGGGCATGGATTGGTTACAAGCCTTTTCCCCAATGAAGGTTGATTGGGTCAACAAGCTCATGACAATACCATATGGATCCAAGCATGTCACGCTGCGGGGCGTTCAGCCTGATGGTCCTCAATGTTCCTTGCTGCAGTTATTCCATATTGCAGACAGCGACAAACAAGACCCAGTTGTTGCCCCGGAGATTCAGCAGATACTGGACAGTTTTGCTCCTCTCTTTGCAGCACCCTCCTCGCTGCCCCCTCGGCGTAGTTGAGATCACAGTATACCTCTCATCCGGGGGGGCTCAACCAGTGGCAGTACGAGCCTACCGTTACCCACCCAAGCTGAAAACCGAAATTGAGATGCAAGTGTCTGAAATGCTCCAGCAGGGACTCATTCAGCCAAGTTCGAGTGCCTTCTCTTCTCCGGTCCTGTTGGTTCGTAAAAAGGACGGGAGCTGGCGATTCTGCGTTGATTACCGCCAGCTCAATGCGCTCACCGTCAAGAGCAAGTTTCCCATTCCCGTGATCGATGAATTGCTAGATGAGCTCTCCCATGCCAAATGGTTCTCTTGCCTGGACCTCCGCGCCGGCTTCAATCAAATCCGGCTTGCCCCAGGGGAAGAACACAAAACGGCATTCCAGACGCATTGGGGCCACTTCGAATTCACAGTCATGGCCTTTGGTCTCACCGGTGCTCCGAACACGTTCCAAGGTGCCATGAATTCCACTCTCCAACCGCTGTTGCGCAAGTGTGTCTTGGTCTTTTTCGACGATATCTTGGTTTACAGCCCATCTTGGGAGGAACATCTCCGCCACCTCCACATGGTGTTCTCGCTTCTGTCCAAAGACCAGTGGCAAATCAAGTTATCCAAGTGCAGTTTCGGGCAGCAAAGTGTGGCTTATTTGGGACATGTTGTCAGTGCGGCTGGAGTCTCTACCGACCCATCTAAGGTCGATGCAATTAAGTCATGGCCCGAGCCGTGCAATGTTAAGGAGCTCCGCAGTTTTCTCGGTCTCGCAGGGTACTACAGGAAGTTTGTGCGGCATTTCGCGGTCATTTCCTGACCTCTGACCGATCTCCTCAAGAAGGGCTCACTGTTCGTTTGGACATCTGTCCATTCAGAGGCATTTGCTGCTCTGCAAGGTGCTCTGATCGCAGCCCCTGTTCTAGCCTTACCGGATTTCTCGAAGCCGTTTGCCCTGCAGACAGACGCAAGCGACGCTGGCATTGGAGCCGTGCTCCTCCAAGAGGGTCATCCTCTTGCCTTCGTCAGCAAGGCCCTTGGCCCTCGCACTCGCGGCCTCTCTACATATGAGAAAGAGTACCTCGCCATACTCATGGCTGTGGATCATTGGCGTTCGTACCTTCAGCATGCCGAGTTTACTATATTCACAGACCAGAGAAGCCTGATGCACATTACTGATCAACGGCTTCACACACCGTGGCAACTCAAGATGTACGCCAAGCTTGCTGGCCTCCAGTATCGGATTGTGTACAAGCCTGGGACATCTAACCTTGCTGCTGACGCATTGTCCCGCCACCCATGCCCTCCACTGCAGTTAGCTGCCATCTCTGGTCCATCACCAACCTGGTTGTCTGAGGTTGCTACCGGGTATGCTGACGATCCCTTCTCCAACAGTCTTCTACAAGAGCTCGCAGCCGCCAAGAACCCACGGCCACATTACACTCTGTCCAGTGGTATTATTCGCTATAAGGGCAGAATTTGGGTTGGCGCCAACAGGCCAATGCAGCTCCGTATCATGACTGCGCTTCATAGCAGTGCCATGGGTGGTCATTCTGGCTTTCCGGTTACTCACAGCCGCATCAAGAAGCTATTTGCTTGGCGTGGCATGAAGGCTCAGATCAAGGAGTTCGTGGCGTCTTGCACAGTATGCATCCAAGCTAAACCGAACCGTTCCAAGTATCCGGGGCTTTTGTCTCCTCTTCCAGTTCCAAGTGAGGCATGGCAGGTGATCTCCATGGACTTTATTGATGGTCTTCCCCGGTCCGGCAACGCTGATTGTATTTTGGTGGTCGTGGATAAGTTCAGTAAGTTTAGCCACTTCATTCCACTCCTGCACCCTTACTCTGCTATGTCCGTGGCACAGCTGTTCTTGGACAATGTGTTCCGTCTCCACGGTATGCCAACCCATATCATTTCAGATCGTGACCCGGTGTTCACCAGCAATTTTTGGAGGGAGTTGTTCAAGTTGGCAGGCACTACTCTTTGCATGAGTTCAGCTTACCACCCTCAGTCGGATGGTCAAACGGAACGTGTCAACCAATGTCTGGAGACTTATCTACGCTGCTTTGTGCACTCTTGCCCCCGCAAATGGCTCAAGTGGATATCCATGGCGGAATTCTGGTACAATACTAGTCGTCACTCTTCTCTGGGCAGGTCTCCGTTCGAGGTTCTCTACGGTCACTCACCACGACATTTTGGTCTGACCAATGATTCTGTATCGCCTGTCCCTGATGTGGCCTCCTTGATAGCTGAGCGTGCTACCATGTGGTCAGCAGTACGCCAACATCTATTGCGCGCACAGCAGCGCATGAAGTCACAGGCAGACAAGGGCCGCTCTGACAGAGAGTTCCAGGTTGGCGAGTTCGTCTATCTTCGCCTGCAACCGTATGTTCAAGCTTCACTGGCTCCGAGGGCTCATCAGAAGCTTTGTTTCAAATACTTCGGCCCTTACCAGATCATCGACAAGATTGGGCGTGTTGCCTACAAGCTCCTACTTCCTCCAGGTTCGTCGATACACCCTGTGTTTCACGTTTCCCTGCTCAAGCCTGCCTCGCCGGAGGCTTCCTCTCCTACTGCAGAACCTCTGCCACACCTCCCCGACATGGACGATGGTCTGCAAGTTCCAGAACGGGTGCTCCAGCGTCGCCTGCATCATCGTGGCGCCGGCGCTGTTCCCCAGCTCCTCATCAAGTGGTCGGGTCTCGACGAAGCTCTCGCTACCTGGGAAGACGCTGACTTCATCCAGCAGCAGTTCCCCGGCGCTCCGGCATGGGGTCATGCCGGTTCTCAAGGTGGGGGGGGGTGTCAGTGCCCCTCACCCAGGCGACCCTGACGAAGGAATGCGGCCCAGGCCCAAGCGCAGCGTCCGCCAGCGGGCTCGGCCTGCTAGGATAAGAGGCCCGGAGTGGGAATGTAATCTCTGTTTCTGTAAAGCTGAGGAGGAGTAGTATAAGGAAGAGAAGAAGAACCTGTAAGGGGGGGGAATTAACAAACAGAACAATATTCCAGTCAGGCAAGCAGCCGGCTGCCGTATTCCTCCTTCTTCCTCCTCTCCCTTCTTCTCTACCCCGATCCCCTTCTTCCTAGCTTCTTCCGCGCCGACGCCGGCGAGGAAGGCGTTAACATCAACGGTCAGCTGCCTCTGTCCGAAGCTGCCACCGCCGCCGGTTGTCGCCTCTGCGACGCTGTCACCGGAGGGCACAGCAGCCGCTGCCGCCGCCAACACCCCTTTTCTGTAGAGCAGCGCTAACTGAAGGCTGGTTTAGCGGCTATCACCGGCTAAATGCCGGCTATTAGCGGCTAAGCTTGCTTAGCACGAAAAAATGTATCTCTTAGCTGCTCCCAACCCTGGGAGGTATAAAAACTTGCTAAAATTTAGTGACAAATCGATATGATATGGTGGCTCTGCAAATTGCAAGGAAATTAAACTGTGACTAAGCCGTGGGAACAAGGCGATGCGAAGAAAAACAAAACAGGAACTCAGATTGAACTCGGAACCTTGCTGCTTATTAGTCGCGCGTCAACGCAGCTGACAAGCACACTGCACGCAGCAGCCAGCAGCAGCAATGTATGCGAGACCTAGCGATCAAGATGTGAGAGTGGGGAGGCAGATTATGAACATGTGAGTACACCGGCATCCGCTACCCAGGCAATAACTGATATATGTTGAGAAATCATTCTATCGATCTAGCACACAATCACAGGCACAAGAACAAGGGAAATGGGAGTTCTCTGTTATTCACTTTCTTGCTTGTTTCTTCACTTAATCAGCTGAAAGTGATTCCCCTTTTATAGAGGGGAGACACTGAATGGATACAAGTTAGTACAGTATTTGAACTCTTACATTGTTTTCCTCTCTAAGTTTTGGGTTCACATCCCTTTGGTTTTACAACAATATATATACAATATCTGCATTCCGAACAAGTGCAGGACACATGACCATGGGGCAAAAAAAAATAGAGTTCATTCGATGGGGACGATTATCGAGGACCCTGTTTTGTTTTCGGCTGCTGCGTCATTTCCTTAACAATCAAGGAATCTGCAGAAGCTAGTGGACAAGCCTTTCGGTCAGTCTCCAGTCAGCTAACAACCGCGTCACGGGCTCACGGCATCATTGCATTGTATCTTCCGCGAAATGCTCCGCTGCATTGGACACTGGTGCTCAGCTCCATCGATCCAAAGCTGTTGCCGTGTTTCTGCCTCCTGTGGTGGTCCTAGCGAAGTCACCGTGTCCTCGACCCGGGTCTCGCCGCGTTAACACTGCTTTACACGCGCTTTGCTTGCCCTCCATTGTCTGCTTGCAAGCTAGTTACTGGCACTAAAAATTACGAGCTGTTTGGTTCAATGATTTGAGCCCAGTAACCATTACCATTCACAGTATAAACGGGTAGCATTGTTGGACGTTTGGATGGACTGACCCGTAATAGATTGCACTGTCAATGATTGCAGCCCAGTATAACATCGTTCCCTTCCCAGCACCGGCAGTAAGCCGCCGCCTCGGTGCTTACCACGGCGCGCTCTGCTTGACTCTCCCGCATGATCGGCAAAGACTACGATGACCACCGCGTGATCAGAAGCTATGCTAGCGTTTGACCAAGTCAAGACAATGCATTGCGAGCACTGGACTGCCGGCCTGAAAACGAAGAGGACACACGTCCAGTTTTCCCACAAGCACAAAGAAATCGACACATGTCGACATCAGGTACCCAAGCTTTGATATTTTGGAGTTGAAACTTGGCAGAGGTTTTCCACTCCCTCAGAGAAAAATTTCAGCTCAGTTGCATTTCGTTAGATCGATTTTTGCAATTTTCTTCCATGGTTCGGGCTGTAGAAAACTACAGAACCAGCATGGCTGTGTTGCAAAATCATCCTAGCCAAATTTTTTTGGAGTTTGACTGGTCGAAACCGGTCTAGCCATTTCGTAGAGTTGGTCTAGTCATATTGAACTTATCTAGGTCATTTGTGTCACCTGTTTGCTCGTATGAACTATGGTTAGGATAAGAAAGAACTCGGGATTGATTTTGAGACATAGGCCAAGTTATTGTTTTGAGAATTTTAATTGGCTCTCATTCACCTCCTGGTCACCTGCTCAGTCCTTCACATCCCATTCATATTCAAACCGAACCTTGTCTTTCTTATTTCCCTTGAAAATGACTTCTTGAATGTGAAATTAAGAGCCCTCCACTGTGAAGCATTGATCGGATACCTGAGGTTTCCATCATTCAGTGCTTTTCGGAACGCGGGGATCTTCTGTTCAAATCGCATGTGATCGCCTTGGCAGAGTCACACTTGTATCATGAGGCAGAGCACACAAAACACGCATCCCAATCTTTATAATTTCCATGATACAATATGCAATAATTGATGCACACATGAATTTTTTTTTTTTTTTTTTTTTAACTTCCAGCTCTATTGGACAGATCATTTGCTTCGTCTGGTACCAGCATCTTCCCCAAATGAGTTAACAAACCATCGAATCCTTTATCATACAGAGCATTCCTTGAATTGAACTTAGGTAGCAAAATGTCAGCTTCCAACGCTTGGCCACACTAGAACCAGCGTCTAACATTGTTCTTGCTTGTTCCAGGTCATATCTTTCACGGAACCTACTTAGCGGATGAAAATTGTATCTACTTGTTGTTCTGGAACTGCTTTTCATATTTTTTTCAATGAACACATGAGCAGTGTATGTATCCTTGACTTCGTACATTATTTGCCACGTACAACACGACGGCCTTCACAAAAGATCCAATGCCTTCCACGAACGTGGCGGGCATTGTTTTCCATGTACATTTGTTTGTGAATAACATAATGTACATCCATTTGTGAATAACATAATTTTTGTGACATAAATCATGCTAACTTATGTGTCATTCAATTTAATACAATTAAACTGTAGAATATATAATGAGCGTAGGATAATTTGGTATGTGCGCAACCATCTAGAATCAAAAGCCACCATAATCAATTTTATTGTGTAAACTTACCGTTGCATTAATATGGGCACTATACTAGTCTTAAAGAGTTTGCCATGGAGCAAATAAAGAAAAATAAAGGAAAAATACTCCCTGCATATATAGTTATGGCTGCATGGTTTTATTATCCTCCTACTTATTTTCTTTGTTTCTTTTTGTTTATCTTGAAACTCGTTTGTTCTTTGCTCTTTTGCCTTTTTTTTAAAAAAAATCTAGCAGGGACCTGCACCTCCTGTTTGCGTAAAACAAAACTGTAATTGAACCAATGAACAGCCTATGGATATGGTCATACAGACTAGCTAATCACTTGGCAACAAGGACTAGCTGAATAAGCATTGCACATAGCAAGCAACGAAGAAATCATATCATGCAACGTAGTGAATTGGACAGCAACAGACATTGGCCTAGCAGAAAAGACGGAGCCCGAGTCATGTCTTGTGTTGCATCTCATATTAGTTCATCTTTTTTTTATTGTGTAAACTTTTTCTAACCCGGTTGAACATTATATTTCTTATAAATATTTTGGGGACTTCTTATATTAGTCTCAGTAATAAATATAATCTCTAGAATATATTTTATTTCATGAGCTCCAAATCCTTCATTTAGATTTTTTGTGTCCCAATCGGTTGATAGGATTTTTTTTTGTTCTCAAGATTCTTAGAATCTAAGATTTTTTTTAGTCGTTTCAAAATGTATTAACCTGATTTTTTTTTAATAAAAAAGGATAAAACCATCTATGAAATCCACTTCTATCCAGGATATGATGGTAATTTAAATTTTCTAAGATTTGAGGAAGACAGTTTTCTGATTTTATTTTCGATGCTAACTGCACTATATAGGAAGAAAAACATGTTTCTATAATAATTGAAAAAAGTCTATAGGACCCCCTCAACTATAAAGGGTGGATTACTTACGCCCCTCAACTATAAAACCGTCTATTCTATCCCCTAAACTTTGAAAAAAAAAAAAAAAAACCCCTGAAACAGTTTTGAGCGGTGGTTTTCCTATAGTAAGGTGGTTTTTGTCTTTTTCTTTTTCACTTATTTGGTTGAATAGTTAAAAAATCATAGTAAATCATAGAAAAATCATAAAATATAAATCTAATTTTGTTGGACTCCACATGAGTAGATCTAAACAATGAACATATAATATAGTACAAAATTTTTTTTAATGTATGTTTTTCTATAATTAAATGGAATAATTCATAGCCATAATTTTTATGGTCGAATATGGTGAAATTTTTATGGTGTGCTTATTATTATATGCTTGAGCTGTAGTAAAATTTCATACTCATTAGATCATGTATAATTTAGTTATAAATTTATTTATATTTAACAAGCAAAAACCTAAGCATAAACGTAAATATATCTATAAGTAAGTTATATATGATCAAATGAATATGAAATTTTTATATAGTTGAAGAATATAATAATTAGCATGTCATAAAAATTTCACTACAATCCGACCATAGAAACTACGGTTATAAATTATTCTAATTAATTACATAAAAATATAGATTTAAAGTTATAGCAAAAAAAAAATTGTAGTAAAACCTTACCATATTATATGTTCATTGTGTAGACCTACTCGTGTGAAATCCAACAAAATTAGATTTTCTATTTTACGATTTCTTTATGATTTACTATGATTTTTCAAATATTGAGCCAAAATAAATAAAAAGAAAAAGACAAAACTATATTACTGTAGCAAAACCACAGTTCAAAAAGCTTCAGGGGTTATTTGACTAGTTTTGTAAAGTTTAGGGATAGAATAAACGGTTTTATAGTTGATAGGAAATAAGTAATCCACCCTCTATAGTTGAGGGATAATATAGACTTTTTCATATAATAATTCTTATTATTATCATCGTAAATCTGCCAAGACGAGGTTAGCTCACAATGGGCTTCAAGTCGAACTCTATGGCCCTTTTTGCTTTGGGCCGAAGATTCACAGCTAAAACTCACCTCACTCTAAAAGACGGAGCTCAATTCCACCAGACGGAGGCCCAATCCAGGCATCGCTTCACACTCCGATGAACCAAAAACCAAAGCCCACATTTTATTTGTTGTGCAAATCAGCCAGCTAATAATAGCCTAAAGAGTCATGAACAACCTGTTTGATGATGAAAGTAGTGCTACAAACCTGCGTGCTGATATGCATGGGCATCGATGCTCCAACAAAGCAAATTCTCTACACTGCATTAACCAAGCAGAGCAAACAAGTAGTCTTTCATGGTAGACTGGACTAGGACTCCTCAGCTTCCTTCCACTTAAGATGGAGATTTCAAATGGGGCAACAAGAATAGGCAACATTACACACACGATATGGTCCTACATTATCCTGAATCCTACAGGAACCGAACTGCAGTACTTCCTAAGATCACTATAATTTGCTTGCATTCAACGGCTGTTGGTGCCATCTACCTTACCTGAATTTACTTAATCTCCCTTAATGCCAGATGAAACAGAGCCAACTCCCAAAGTAATAGAGGTAGAAGTTGAGGAACCCCTGAGGGATGTCCTGACGGGCTGCTTGTTTATGAAAATTATACTTGGGTAATCCATTTCCAATCATAACTTAACTGAGCAACGCAATATACATGTAACTGAACCAGTGAGCAGAGCAGCACACGGACAATTGGCCATGGAGTAGCTAATTACTCTACGCTGCCACTGGCGGCATGGAGTAGCTGAATCAGCGTTGCACACAGCAAGAAACCAAGAAATCATCCAGCAACGCACTGAATTGGACACGTGACAGCCATAGGATTAGCATAAACCATTCAAAATTCATGATCACAAAATCAGGACAGCCATTATAATAATCTCAAATGGAAACAGCGTACGCGGAGAGTTCAAGCAGGGAACAACTTTATTAGCAACACGTCGCGGCGTCTGAGGGGGCGGCGGCCACCGTCACCTCGAGGTGACGGGAGTCGCGGTGGCGGCGGCGGGTGCCGGCGTCCACGCCGACCGTGGCGTCGGACACGACGAGCGTTGAGTCCGGCGAGACCGGCTGGTGGACAGACATTATATGTCGAAAATCCATGACATCAGAGAGCTTTTTTGCTCGTACCAAGCTCCAGAATGCAGTGCCTACTTGAGATGGGAATATAGGCTGCAAACATATAGAAAAAACTTAAGGAATTAGCTAGCAGCTGATATTGGGAAAGTACAATGTAGGACGTGAGTTGACTAGTGATTAGTTCAGGTCTGTTTGGATCCTATGAACTAACAACTAGTTGACTAAAAATTTAGTTCATAACAGTGAGTAAGCTAAAAACTGGGGGGCTGTTTGGATAGAGAGGTACCGAAGTTCGGTAGGAGTCACACCGGAATACCGAAGGATGTCGGATGGGGTGTTCGGATACCAATAAAAAAAACTAATTACAGATTCAGTATTCCGTGAGATAAATTAATTAAGTATAATTAATCTATCATTAGTATATATTTACCGTAGCATAACATTATCAAATCATAGACTAATTAGACTTAAAAAATTATCTCACAAAATATTCACAATTTGTACAATTAGTTATTTTTTTTAGATTATATTTAATACTATATATATGTGCCCAAACATTCGATGGGATAGAGACTAAAGTTTATTAAGAACCAAACTATTTATTAGTTCACTACTCCCTCCGTCTCTAAATAACTGTCGCTTCGCTTACCGAGAAGAAAATGCCGGTAATTTTAATAAATAATAAATATCATTGATTAGTATCATAATTAGTATCATTGGAAAGATCTTTGGATCTAGTTTTTTAACAAAATTATTTAGAGATATAAATATTATATATATTTTCTATAAATCAAGTCAAACTTATGACACGCATCCCACGGCGACAATTATTTAGGGACGGAGGGAGTACTCCATAAAACGCAACTATTTGGACTAATGATTCCACGAGATAGAAAAAAGGCACCCATTACCCTTGGTCCCTCATCCCATACGCATACACAAACAAGTCACTTAGGGTAAATAAGTCTAAACATTAAGATAGTGCTAGTTGTTAGTCTGTGAATTCAAACAGAATTGAACTAATCAGTAGTCAGCTAACTACTAGTCAACTAATCACTAGTTCTATGAAATCACGAGCCCTAGTTTATCAAACAAACCCTAATTAGCTTGCTGGGTGATAGACAACGAACAGACCTTATGATCCTACACGGGTAGGCGTGCGATCAAAAGTTTTTGGGGAGGACTACTACTGTTGATTCCAGTAGCTTTGTTCTCCATTGAGTAGGCGACCGGCAGTTCAAGGGACTCCACTGCGTACCTCGATCAGCTACTTCGAGCAGGGGACATGACCCACACTCGCACCTGTTCCTATCGGTGCTTTCCCTGCCTTCGGCTCGGGATCCACCCGAAGGTACAATCTGACTTATCTGTAGTGCATATATGTGTTGATGTGTACTATGACACTATGTAAAAAACAGTCAAACCCACCAGCAGCAGCGCCTGACGCCGGTAGAACAAGCGTCTGTGATACATTACTACAGACGCTCGTTTGAGAACGCACGTCTGTAGTAAATCCACAACAGAATATGCCAGCCTTGGCGTATAAAGACGCGTCTGTAATAACACATAACTGGGTCTGCAGTAGGAATACAGACGCGCTTTAAGTGCTCACATCTAACTCGCGATTTGTTACAGACTCATATTTCAAAAACGCATCTGTACTATTTATGCTAGGTTCGACGCTTGTTCTGTAGGCGTGTCTCTCCACTCTCTTGTGCTACAGTTCAATTACATGCTGCAGCAGCTCTGGCCACTATAGCACGAGTTTCAGACGCGCGCGGCCGAGAGGGGAGCCCGCCGGCGGCTGGCGGCGAGCACGTGCACGACCAGCTAGCTAGGGTGAGCTCGATCGAGCTCAACTGAGTTCGGCTTCGGCACGCGGCGGCGACCATGGTTGGGCGCTCTGAGGCCCATCGGCAGTCGGGCGGCCCGGCGGCGCATGCGCTGCGCGCAGCTCAGTCGCCGGCGGCGACCGTGATCGACCTCCTAGCTAGCTAGGGTGCGCTCAAGATCAACTCAGCTCAGGGCTCAGCACGCGTGCCGGCCGCCATTGCCGAGCTCTGAGGCCCAGCGGCAGTCCGGCCGGCCAGGGCGCGCGTGCGCGCATAGCTAGCTCAGTCGCCGGGCCGCGGGGGGGCAATAGCTGGCGGTGCGCGGCACGGGCGCGACGCCGGTGACGGCGGCTGGATCAGTCGGTGGGCAGAGTTGTCCGACCGCCCATATTCAGCAGAGCTAGCGGGAGCTCGATCTGGCTGTGTGTCCATCCATCATCCACCGCCAACCGTAAAAAAAAATCTACCGTCCTCATCCTTGCTCAACGTACGGCTTGTGCTCAGCTCAGCAAAGGTAATGACCAAAGTCATTCCTACTATCTAATACCATCGTAATTTCTGTGCAGCATACATGTTGCCAGCTAGTTGGAATTAATTAATCCAGCCAGCCGTACGTGTTCTAATGAATTCTATCTCCATCAGCAGGGTGTGCTCTTGCATATAGCATCATCGATCTCTACAGTACTGTTTCTAGATATAGACATTCTCCAGCACTGGCCACAAAGCTAAGGTGTGAGTTCAGCAAGAACTTCATGACTAACTAATTTAGCTTTCTAAATAACTGACCTTTGGTGATATTGTGTCCAATTATGATGATGAAACATCTGATTAATTATGCCAACATTGGTTTTTAATGACACATTCTTGCATTAATTGACCTATCCTTCCATTTTCAATTTCCTTTTGTAGACTATGGACGATCGAAGCCGTTGGATGTATCTTCAGAACCGTGCAGTGATGAATACATAGATGGGCTTAAAACTTTCCTAACTGCTGCAGAGACTGATATGTTGAATGGACAGAAGTCATCTATTTGGTGTCCATGCATTGACTGTAAAAATGAAAACCAATACTTGAATATATTAACCATTCATGCCCATCTAATAATTCGAGGATTCATGGAAGACTACAAATGTTGGAACAAACATGGAGAAGAAGGTATCAATGACCGAGAACATATGCAGGATGTTGGTCCGCGAGATGTTGAGGAAGGCCTCCACGAAACTTATGCCGGTGGCGACGAAGCACCCTTTGGTGATCATGAACTATCTGATGATGACGTAGCAGACATTGCCGCCAACTATGATGGTGTCCATCTTGCTGAGAATCTAGAGGATATGGTGCGTGATGCCTTTGGCTATGATGAGTATACTGGCTCGGAGTTTAAGAAGCTGGAACAACTCTTGAGAGATATGAAGACCCCACTCTATCTGAATTGCAATGAGAGGTATACAAAATTGTCTGCTTCACTAAAGCTTCTCCAATTAAAGGCAACACATCATTGGACTGACAAGAGCTTCAGAGAATTGCTAGATTTGCTGGCAGATATGCTTCCCCAAGGAAATGTGATACCCAAGACTACATATGAGGCCAAAAAGATTGTTTGTCCAATGGGATTGAATTTTGTTCATGCCTGCAAGAATGACTGCATCCTGTTTCATGGTGACAATGAAGCGTTAACTGAGTGCCCCATGTGTAAAACCTCTCGTTACAAATGAAGAAATGATGAAGGTGATGATGACAGGCAGATGCGGCGTAGAGTCCCAAGAAAGGTGGTCTGGTACTTCCCTATAATTCCTCGGATAAAACGGTTGTTTGCTACTGCTAGGGATGCATGTCTGTTGACTTGGCACTCAGATGGGCGAACGATTGATGATTATATGCGACACCCAGCAGATGGTATTCAGTGGTGAGTCATTGATTTTAAGCATAAATCATTTGCTGATGAGCCAAGGAATCTTCAGTTTGCACTTAGCACAGATGGCATGAATCCATTTGGTAACATGAGTAGCTCACATAGTGTCTGGCCTGTGCTGTTAACTATCTAAAATCTTCCACCCTGGTTGTGTAACAAAAGGAGATACATGATGATGTCAATTTTGATATCTGGTCCGCATCAACCAGGTGTTAACATCGATGTGTATTTGAGGCCACTTATTGATGATTTCATAAAACTTTGGAAAGAAGAGGGTATCCGTGTGTATGATGGTTTTAGGAAACAACGTTTCAACTTACGTGCCATGCTCTTCACTACCATCACTGATATTCCAAGACATCGTAGCGTGTCTGGGCAAAGCAAGGGAGAAAAGGACTGCTTTCATTGCTTAGACGACACTGAGACCATATGGCTGAATAACTCAAAGAAAAGGGTTTATATTAGGAACCGACGTTTCCTTCCGAGATCCCATCCGTACCGGCAAATGAAACGTCAATTTGATGGGACGAGAGAGACTGGGTCTGCTCCAAGGCATTTCAGTGGGCAACAGGTGTATGACCAGGTGCTACTGGATACCTCACCTACAGTTGACACAGATGATAGCACTGTCCTTGAAAACCGAAAGCGCAAAGCAACAGCAAAGAGTCCTACCAATAAGAAGAGGTGGAAGAAAATGTCAATCCTGTGGGAGCTACCGTACTGGAAAGACCTAGCGGTCCGCCATAGCATTGATCTCATGCATGTAAAAAAAATGTCTGTGGGAGTTTGCTTGGGACTCTCATGAATGACAAATGGAAAACAAAGGACCATGCAAAAGCAAGAGCCGACCTAGAGGAATTGGACATAAGGCCCGAGCTGTGCCGTAACATTGCCAGTGCCCATCCAGCTTTATCTGCTATAAATCTAACCCGACAAGAGAAGCAAGAATTGTGCGATTTCTTTCGTAGTGTCAAAATTCCCTCTGGATATGCAGCCAACATCCGAAACCTTGTTCCTGCAAGAGAAAACAAAATGCTTCCCATGAAGGCTCATGATTGCGATGTCATGCTCACAACAATGCTTGCAGTAGGTATTCGGAACATATTGCCAGAGAAAACCCGAAAGGCAATCATGAGCCTCTGCTTCTTCTTTAATGCAATCTCTCAGAAAGTACTTGATGAACAATCATTAGATGATATTGAAAGGAACATTTGTGAGGTGATGTGTCTCCTTGAGGCTTACTTCCCGCCGACTTTCTTTGACATATCTGTCCATCTCATTGTACATTTGGTTAAGGAGATTAGGTATCTAGGACCGATGTTCCTCCACCACATGTATCCATATGAGAGATTTATGAGCACTCTGAATAGGTATGCCAAGAGTCGGGTTCATCCTGAGGGAAGCATGGCGCAGTGCTATTCTACTAAGGAGGTGGTCGACTGGTGCCTCAGTTACATTGACCCAACTAATCCAATCGGCATCTCCAAGTCTCGCCATGAGGGAAGGCTAGCGGGTAGAGGGTGTATTGGGGAGAAGCAAATTACTCTAGATCCTGATGACTTCCAACGAGCTCACTTCCTAGTGTTACAACATACAACAGAAGTGGAACCTTACATTGAAGAGCATATGGACATGTTGAGGCAACAAAATCAGCACTGGGGCGAGGCTTGGTTAGCAAGGGCACACATGAGTGGGTTCAATATTTGGTTTAGAGATCGACTTTGTAGCACAAGTTCTTGCATAGATGAAAGGCTTCGACAGCTGGCAAAGGGTCCTTTCTTTACAGTCACAACTTATCAAGGCTATGACATAAATGGCTACACCTTTTACACCATTGATCAAGACAAGAAAAGTGTTTACTAGAATAGTGTTGTTCGTGTGGATGCCTTTGACAACAATATGCAGAAGACAGCATACTATGGTCAGATTGAAGAGATATGGGAACTATCCTATCCGTGCTTCAAGTTGCCCATTTTTCGTTGCCAATGGATTCAGGGAAGACAGGGTGTCATGAAAGACATTTATGGATTCACTACCGTTGAGCTTGAACAAGTTGGTTACAGGGAAGAGCCATTTGTACTCGCAAGTCAGGTTTCCCAAGTATTCTATGTTCGCGACACTAGAAACAAGAAAAGACAAGTGGTTCTTCCTGGGAAAAAGCGGGTTGTGGGAGTTGAAAATATAGTGGACGAGGTAGAGTTCAATGAATCCAATGAAATCCCTCTGTTTGATACTTCCATCCTACCTATGATTTTGGCAAGCGATCTAACTCCATACCTAAGATCTGATCGGACAGAGGATGCTCCGGTACCTAAAAGACGCCGAAAACAAGTACGCAATTGAACAATGCTCCCGTGATTGTTTAGAACAAGTTTATATATCAAGCTGCTTAACTTTTATTGTTCATTTATGCTGGTATAGGTGCTCCACAACTGCTTAACTATTTGTTTCCAAACTTGGAGCTTATGAGCTAACTTGCTGCTGCTGATGAACTTCGAGCATAGGAGCTAGCTAATTAATTATTTTGTCGCTGCTAATGGCATTCGAGACGAGAGCACCCTTGATGCTACTACAATCCAACATGATTTGGCTACTATTTGGTAGAGATAGGAGATAGCAGATGGAAATGATTAACTCTAGCATGCAATATAGTTGGTTGTTTTCTGGATGCTGGTTAAAAAATCTAGAACTGCGCAACATGCAATATATATATTGTGTATCAGTTGGCACAATCTACTTTAATTATTGATCAATTTCGTCTTATATATATTGATGAATAACAAATTGCAGTCACAGTTTCACCTTCCTCTATATTCACTATCAGGAGTACCAAAATCTCCAAGATTACATTCAAACAATACAATGGCATTATGGCACAAAAGATTTGGTGCTTTATTTGGGATTCCAAGTGCTCCAGTAAAGAGTCTAGTCCTGGTTACTTCTTCTGGACAGTCTAAATATACAAAGAAAATTTTAAAGCAGGCAAAACCATAAGCTCAAAGGAAACAATTATAACTATATATGTTCTCTGCAACAGCAATGTGCATGGAAGAAACTGCTTTTCTTGTTCTTTAGCTGCTCTTTTAATAGAGCTTTGTTGGCCAGTGGAATGTTAAGTACGATTGTTTAAGAACTATGCAGACCTGTTTCCATCTACTACGCAGAATTGTTGAAGAGCATGGCTGCAAACCATGCCTCAACAACCAGCTGATATGCCAACACATTCACAAGGTACAAATGCTCATCATGCAGGTATCACCAGAACCAACCTACAAGCTATTTCAGGTATCCAATGCTTTGTCGATGCTGCAACAACACCGGATGGAGCAACGAACTACCCCAAAAAGCAGGAATAGGTATCTATTTTTTCAATCCACAGTTGCAGCCAAATCAGAGCTGCAGCATTGGCCTTGGCAGCCCAATCAGCTTCCACTCTTGGGTTTTAAAATGTTTCCTTTTTCTCTGATTGCAGACAGCTAGTGCTCTTTCTCAACTCTGAAGAACAGGAACACCCCCCAGATAGCAAAGTTTACATGATCGCAAGAAATATGAACTCCGCAGCAGGCTCTTTAGCCAAATCAGCTTTAGCTCAAGATGACAATCGAGTTTCTCAACTCCTTCTATCCTATAATTTGTAACCTTACCTTCTGTCAGCACTGCAATTTGTAACCTTACCTTCTGTAAGGCTCTTCGCAGCATTGTGCTGCTAATTAATATATGTTTCTTGTCCAAAAAAAAGATGCTCAACTGGTTACCATTGTCTGGTTATCATGTTTACTTATCAATGTTATCTGAATTTGATGAAAACACAAGTGAATAACACATAATACCAAGCCATAATAATCTAGAGTGAATTCAATCTGATAACAGGCGACTACATTCATTTCCAACTAGTGAGTCTGATAACAGGTGACTACATTCATGACCAACGAGTGAGCTGCTATATGTATGCAGCTACCTACATTACATTACGACACACTATCACTGGCAAATAACAACTAAACTAGACCTAAATAATCTGACAAGGAAAAACTGGTGCAGACTTGTTTCCCTTAGCAATCTCTTTCTTGATCTCTTCCTTCGCATCCAGCACCTTGACCATCACTTCACCAAGTTGTGCCTTCAACTCAGTAAGCTGCAGCATCAACTGAGACATCTGGAGTTTCAGATCGCCATTGTTGACCTCTTCTGCAGCGGTTTGTGGACCAGATTTTACTTCTTCTGCAGGACTCGGATTCAGCAGCTCTAGGTGATTATGGCGCTGGTAGTCCAGATAGGGTTCCTCATACCAGTAATATGGACATCTGCTGCTGTCATTCTGCAACAACAAAGACTCCTTCCTTAGTCCAACAACAATTAGCACACGCCACCCAAAAGCTAAAGCCAAGCAACCAGCATACCTAAAATGGTTCGGGCACTTGTAGTACACAGCGTTGGCCTTGCTCCGGCATCTAATCACCTTGATTTTACACTTGGAGCAGTCGATCCTGGGAAGGTCACCGAGCTGGCCGATCGAGTTGGAGGATGCGACGCTCGTCATCTCCCCGGACGCAGAAGGAAAGCCTACCTCACAAGACCGACGACGATGGCAAGGAGACAGCTGACGCCGGTGAGCACCGAAGATTGCCCGCTCGATTCCTATAGGGTTAGGGATTGGAACGGGGGAGTGGGAAACGGGAGTGGTGGGGAACGGGACAAGGCGCCGGCCAGATAGAAGGCGGGCGTCGGCCTTATCCCTTCGTGGGAGGACCCACCAATTATATTGGAGGGGATTCATCAGCGGGTCATATTTTGCCCCTTTTGTTGTTACAGACGCGTCTTCATCCTCCCTTTCCCCTATATTGCCCTGCCCTCACTCGCGGTCACTATATTTCGCTACTAGCTAGCTTGCCACACGTTCTAGTCCCATCCGCTTCCCCCGCAATCCCCGCCAGCACCGGGCGTCGTGTCTATGAACCCCCGCCTCCATGGCGTGGCACTCATAGATGTAGGGTCTATGCCGAGCGGCAACAATGCCAACTCCATGTCCCATCCGTCGCAATCCCGGAGGTGGAGATGGAGGCATGCCACCTCCATGTCTGATCTCGCCGAGGTGGAGATGGAGGGCGATGCCACACGCATGCCGGATCTCCCCGAGGTGGAAATGGAGGGCGATGCCACCCGCATGCTGGATCTCCGCGAGGTGGATATGCAGGGTCATGCCGCCCGCATGCCGGATGTTGGCGAGGTGGAGATGCAGGGCCAAGCCACCCGCATGCCGAACCTCCCTCCGGTAGGGATGGGCTACGGCACCCGCATGCCGGATCTCCCCAATGCGGAGATGGAGGGCGAGGCCATAGAAAGCCTCCGGCGATACTTCTCCACTGCCCCCGAGGGGGTCTCGCAGCTAACTCCCACATCCATGCTCGCCGTCTTCCAGATCTTGTTCCCCCAGCTTGGGCTAGGAGGTTTGAGCGGCGGCGGCGATCCTCAGATGGGCATGGATCGAGTGGGTCACAACTCCAACCGTGCTGGCTTACCCCCAGTCGTTCGCTACTGGTGACGACTTCCCGATGCATCAACCAGCTGGCCTGGTCGCTGGTAGACTTCCTCCCCTTCGCATCGGTGGCCGCCCTGGCGGCAGAGGTGCCGATGCACGAAATCATCAACCCTTTGGCGTTCCTACTTCAAGCAGAGGAACATGCGGTGCAGCACGCGCGGGACCCCCGGCCTTTGGGAGAGGTTCTGGTGGTCTTGCAGCAGGCAGCCCATATAGTGGCCATGGGAGAGGCACGTCGCGGTCGAGTGGTGGAAATTCTCGAGGACATCGAAATCTCCCAAGTTACTGGAGTTGCATGGTGCGCAACAGCCCTTCATATAATCCTGCATCTGCTACTAGTAACGATTTAGAAGAACAAGATGATGACTTTGGCCGTGTTGCATGGAGCCCCTCGGTAAGCATAATTTGAATCTCAAAAAATTGTTGGATTAGTTGTTAGCATGTGAATGACTAATCAACCGGGTTAGACTGCAAATTATGATAATGCATGATATTTTCAGCAAGTTAGCATGTCAAAATACTGATGCATTGCTTGCCGTAATTATTTGCATATTTTTCTTGGGTTCGTTCAACTAGATGACAGTTGACAAGGCAAAGTGGTCAGAATGAAATACTTCCATTTTCTGTCGGTTGTGTGTTGAGAAAATGAGATTAGGGAATTGGAGGAGGGGAATTATGACAACAGATGGCTATAGAAATATTTCAAGGAAGTATTACATGGCAACTGGCCTGATGCACGAGAGGACGCAACTAAACAGTAAACTGTATAGTCTCAGATGCTTGTACACTGTCTTGAAGGGTGCCTATAGGAGGACTGGTTCTGGCCGTGCTAACGGCATGGCAGTTACTGATCCAGATTACTGGGAGGTACGTAAATTAATTATTAATGCTTGCCTAGCAGCTGTTCTTCCTGCTAATATGTCCAATTTTATTTATTTATTTGTTGCTTACAGAGTGTACCTCGGGAATTTTGGAAGTATCAGTATGGTATTCCAGAGTATATGGATGAACTTGAACAACTGTTTGGAGGTTCAACTGTGGATGGATCCACCTCTCATATACCTGGACAATATGAATCAGAACAAGAGGAAATGAATCCTGATTCGGAAGGTGCTAACATTGATGAAAGCCAAAGTAACAATAGCGCACCAAGTCCTATTATCAACCCCCGCAAGAGGGCAAGTTTCAGTAGTGGTACCATAGATTCAGTTTCTGATAGGAAGCACAAGGCCTCAATGAAGATGATGGACAATTTCATCGAAAAATGGGTTGCTGGCAATGAAACCGCTCAGAAGATCGTGGAGGAATGGACTGCCTCCTCTAAAAATAGCCCTTCGAAGGAGATGGCGGCAGAAACAATGCAGAAATCTATGAAGCGATGTCAGGAGTTGGCTGTTGAATGTGGAGCTAAACCTGACAGCAATGAGTATTTTGTTGCTGGAATGCTGTTTAAAGATGCTGAATTCCGAGAGTTTTTCTGTAACATTCCCACACTAGAAGATAGTCTACTTTGGTTGCAGAAATGGTGCCGGGAGAAAAATATCAACTAGTTTGTGACGTACTGGTCAATGCAGTGCAAGGCTACTTTATGGATCCTGGCTTGTGCTTGGAACCTTTGTATCCACTATGATGTGACAATTTATGTTGTTGGTGTGATTTTTTTCCACTAAGATGTAGTAGTTTGATGTTGTAGTGTGAATTTTTGTATCCATGCATTATGATGTGAACCTATTTTAGTTTATGTGTGTGGTGTCAGTATTTGTATCGACTTTGATGTCAAGCTACTGTAATTTATCTTTTTGTGTCAATGTTTCTATCGACTTTGATGTGTTGTATGTACTTGATGTGAACCCATTTAATTATGTGATTCTATTTGATTAAAGTTGGTGATATGATCCTAGTTATCCAATGCGTTTATATGCTCCTTATTTTTTTGTTCCTGACATGAACTCTCTACTTGTTTTTTAGGTTGAAAATCCATCATGTGTGGAGGAGTTGATATTGGCTCAACAGAAGTTGAATGATGAATGTTTTGCTATGGCAATGATGTGTGGTATTCGCCACTATGCCACTTTCTGTGAGAGATCTCAGAGGAGGCAACCTGTAGAGAGTGGCATTGACTGGGTACACAGAACACTTGCAAATCCTACCACTTGTTATGACATGTTTCGGATGAGTAATCCATTGTTTTATAAACTTTATGATTTGCTGGTGGACTCCTATGGGTTGAAGTCATCATGCAAGATGTCATCAGTCGAGAGTTTAGCAATGTTTCTATGGACTGTTGGTGCACCTCAGGCTTTTCGACAAACTGAAGATCGTTTCATGAGATCATTAGGGACAATCAGTATGAAATTTGATATGGTTTTGCGTGCTTTGAACAAGCTAGCAGCAGATATCATTAGGCCAATAGATCCTGAATTTAGGACGGTGCACAAGAGACTTAAACAATGTCGGTTCTCTCCATTCTTCGACAATTGCATTGGAGCAATAGATGGGACACATATACGGGTTCAGGTGCCAAATGAATATGTGGAACAACATACTGGAAGATATGGATATACCTCTCAAAATGTGATGGCTGCTTGTGACTTTGACATGAGGTTTACTTTTGCTGTTGCGGGATGGCCTGGATCTGTGCATGATGCAAGAGTGTTGACCGAGAGTAGAATAAAGTATGGTGACAAGTTTCCAAATCCACCTCCAGGTAAACTATCAATGTTCACTTTTTTTTTAATTCAAACGTTGACTATGCTGTAGCTTTCAAAAGAGACCCCATAGGGCTGCAGCACATAAACAGTTGTTTGCACACCTATATGTACAAAATCGATTATCTGACAAAAATGTCATATTTTGCAGGGAAGTTTTACCTAGTCGACTGGGCTTACGGTAACCGTCCGGGTTTTCTTGCACCATACAGGGGTACAAGGTACTATGCCCGGGAGTTCCGAAACTGCCCAAGACGAAAAGGTAAAAAGGAGACATTTAATTACATACATTCTTCTCTTAGAAATGTCATCGAGCGGGCATTTGGAGTATTGAAGATGAAGTGGAGGATTTTGCTAAGTTTGCCAAGGTATTCGATGCAAAAGCAAAGCCAAATAATTTTAGCATGCATAGCACTTCATAATTTCATTCGAGAGAATGCTCTTTCGGATGAACACTTTGAGAAGTATGATACTGCAGAATGCTGTTCTACTCCAATGACCGAACCATTGACTGATCCACTACTGAATGTGGATGATGCCCAAGAGGAAGAATATTCTGTCATGAATGACTTGCATGATATGATAGCCGATGGTTTGTTTAATAGATCAGAACCAGCTAGAAGTTAATCTGGATATGAGGTTGTTTCGTAACATTCATTTCATCACAAAATGTGTCAAACATAATGATGACTGATGCCTTGTTTGTGTGCCACAGGCGGGGCCGTCGTGGTGGTGCCTGAAGATCGATCACACAGCAAGAAAACAACGCTGCGAAGACTGCCAGCAGAGTGGAGGAGGAAAGGGCTACTTTTGCTATTGCCAACTGTTGGGGAAATATGCTTTTGATGCATTCTGTGGAGTAGGCCTAGCTATATAGTCATGTAATATAATGGCCAAAAACTTCATTGCAACTGTTGTGGCCCTATTGATAAACCTGTGATGGTCAAAACTATGCCCAGAATCACGTATTGTAGTTTCCAATCAAAAAACAACCATGTATTGGCTATATTATGTTTATGTGATAAATTGTGGCCGAAATAAGCCCTGATTATATATATGTATTGGCCTGAAAACTGAAGAATAGCAGCAAGCCACCTGTTAAACACTGAGTTGGCCTGAAAACTGAGTTGGCTTTGTTCCCTCAAGTGGCTTGATCTCATGCATTTTCTCTGAGTCATCAGCACCATCCTTCTCCTGCCCATCAGCAGCAGCAGCACTGGCTGCCCATCAGCAGCAGCAGCACTAGCACCAGCTGCTCTGAGAACCCAAACCAGTCTGGAGTTTCGTATGGCATACATCATGAAAATTAGCAGGCTCTACAGTTAGTAGAAAGAAGCTTTATCTTTGATCCAATGATTAGCTCTGGATTAAAAGTTAAATGAGTTGATATTCATCCACCTTAACTATATCTTGCCACTGCTACAGCCTTGATAATTTCTCAATTTAGTTAGTCTAATGTGAATGCCTTTTCTAATCCCCTTAATGATTGTTAGTCTTCCGATGAATATATTACTACTTAGGTACAGATAACCTAGGTACAGCTGCCTTATATAGTTGTATATGTATAATCCCTGCTTAATTGCATTGTTGATAGAGTAAAAAAATTGTGATCACAGATATATATCTACTAGCAAATGCCCGTGCATTGCTACGGGATTCTTAAAATTTTGCACATGGTAAGAGTAGTCAGGAGCCTCAAAATTTTTAACTCAATAAGAATAACTCAAAAGACAAATAACTTGTTGCTGGATTGCGTATACAGACAACACAACTCTTGTAGGAAAAAAAATCAACTCAACCATTTAGTAGCAGCCCATGCATGATTTAGAAGACTAACAAGTACTTCGGTACAATATTAGGCCTTAAATCAACAGCTGTGATCAAATCACCCATAAAATATATCTATTTCAGATTGGTCAAAATATTTTCGGTAGAGAATTGATGTATGTGAATGCTAGCGAGTAGAGCACTCTGCTATTTGGTTCTCTTAAACAGCTCACAAAATAAGTATCATCTGCCTCTTGGATAATGAGCTTCCTCTTGCTGATCCAGAGCCGAAGATAGAACTCATAATGCAAAAATAATGTTACACAAATAAGTCAAATGAAAATGCTCCAGTATAACACTTTTCATCTACTTGAAGTTCAAATTAGCATTCGTGTTTGTGGCCGAGTCCTGGTTTGGAAGTGGTTCCAGAATTCCTGTTGGTTCAGATAGCCTGAACACGCACACACAAAAAAAGGGAGATGGAATCAATGTAATTGGATGAAGACATAGCTCCTATATCAGTTGTAGCCATGATTGGATGAAGACATAGCTCCTATATCAGTTGTAGCCATGATTAAATAAACAATCAATGAATTTTTACCTTTTTAATACTAATGGAATACCTAAATGAGTTAGTGAGGGAGGGAGGGAGTGATTGGGTTCTTTCAGATGCTATCTTGATGGCAGAAAAGGGATGGCTGGTAGGAAAATTTACACCTTAGACTCTTGTCCATGGACATCATATATCATTGGTAAAAATAACTAATCTGAACTTAAGAATAATCCAAGCAATTCTAATATGAGATTCCATCAGTCAACTATATTAAGGAAAATACACCCAGGAATATACTAAATGCATATTTATACATCCAGCCATCCAGGTCAGCAGAATCAGAATAATAAAGGCAAATTGAATCAGAATCACAAGTGTCACTCTAATGACAGGGACTCAGGCAGCACCTAGGGAGAATGAGACTGCAATAGAAGCGCATAGTCCTTCCTGCATACTGCAGATTGAAGATGTTTGGGATTACATCAACTTTCTGTTTAATGCATCCATCAGCTCATGATAAAATATAGACATTTGAAGGAGGTTCAGGAACCAAAAAAATACTAGCTAATAGAATCCATGATTACCAAGTCCTGGCATCTACCTAGCCACTACGGTTATAGAACTGCACTTTTGACCTCATTGTTACATGATATTTTCTAAGGGTAATATATTAGAACCGCACTTCTAATAAAATGTCTTTGTTGTAGCTAATGGATGGACAAAACCATACAAACTGATGGGCAGTGCCCAAGGTTTCAAGAATACATAAGCATGCATGAACCATCACAAATGTCAGCTAAACTTTTCAAAAATATCACTGTAACTCGAGCTAGTACACCAACAGAAGGAATTAGGAGTATTCATCATATGTATAGAACCATTCCATTAAAAAGGCATTGGATGAAACTTGAGGATCATCCAAAGCTCCATGCTCAACTGCAGTTTACTACAGCCATCAGAACAGCTCACTGTGGGCTACAAATTACATGATTTCTAGAAGTCTTGAATGCAGAAATGCAAATCTTGGCATCTCTAGATAGGGTTACTGGAAGTACAGGATATTCTGGAATCATTATAACTTTATGGGATAAGCTCTTTCATTAAACAAATTGCAAAATATGAAAGAGAGGTGTAGTCCAACCTATGCATATACACGGTTTGACAGATGCTACACATAAAGGACAAATTCATGTATCTAATCACAACACTATCAACTATGTTACAACTCATACCACTATATATGAGCCTGTTACCCATAGGCTCTTCAAAGCACATAAGTTTTTCACTTCTCGCTCACATATATTAAGACAGTTGAAAACATGAATGATTTGAGACGATGTATGTGCAATGACTCAAGCTGAATAAAAGGAAAAAATATGAATAATTAAATATTTAAATTTAAATGACTAAGTTTTATGATTCACATGACCATGTTTTCATACATGTTTCGGGATCCAAAAATGATCTCTATGGAATTGAGCACGCTAAAATAGGAGTGATAATACTAATGTGACATGATGAAGCATTCCCTCTCCATTCATCATCCTGGGTATAAACCTGCTTCAATTATTCATAATATTTTGTTTTAGCTTTCATTATACATGGGAGCAATGTTGTCTGATACACTGCTAAATTAAAAGGTATAGTAGACTGCATAAAAGTGAGAAGATGTAGCAAATAACTTTACTTGAACAGAAACAAAAATACGAAGGATCATTCATTCTCATTTGCAACAGCTCTGCTGTACTTATATATCTACAGTTCCATAACAGAGCAAGATAAAATCATACTCTTTATATTATCTAGTACCTTAGATAATAGGAGCATCAGTAAATATATCCAAACTAAACTACATATTTTGACTCCTGACCAATATCCATCCCTGTGAGATATATGCCCCTGTGCGATATCCTGAAAAGAGCATTGCACATGAGTTGAGATTAAACTGTAAAACCCTATTTTCTGTCAATGAAGATGAGAGTGTTCCAACTAGGAATGCAAAGGCATGCAGATAAGCTCACACAAATAAAAAAAATCATTAGCATCTACCTCCAAGCACTTCCGGCTGAAAGAACCTCTTTAATGCCTGCTAATTCTCTTTCAAATGACGGATGCAAGTCTTTCAAATGCCTGAGTAAAGGTGTGCAACCACTGAAAGGTAGTAACACTGGAAACCAAGAACATATATTAAAAGAAACTGCAAGGAATTTATCAAGTAAAACTGGCATTTCATCGAACACCTAAAGTGCAAGCAGTAGTAGTGGATGGCGGTCGGCACCAGGAGAGAAAAGGCGGCGGCGGCGGCGGCAGCAGCAGCGCATGCGTGAGGAGAGTTAGGGCGGCGGTGGGGAGGTGGATTGCTTGAGTACGCGAGCTCGCTCAGCTTTCGAGAGAGGGAGCGAGCCTGGCCCCACCTGTCGGTGCGGGGAGTCGAGTAGTCGACTGGCATGCCGAGTCGGGGCGGCAGACCGCGAAGCGATGGTGTAGACGATTCCAGTTTCGTTTTAATAGAAGAGATGGATCGGAAGTGCTCCCTTTTTAATGCATTACATTGGTTTTAGAGTTTCAAACCACTTTATGTTCGAATTCATTTATGTAGCCCAACGGTGAAGATTCAGACCTATGGACTTGGAGGTAGCAGGTTTGATCCCCGTTGAGAACACCTTTTTGCTTTGTACAGCGCATCTTCCTCTGCTTTTTATTTTCTTTTTTGTGGTTTTGTATACACAGGCTTATTATCCGCGCCCTCTCGCAGCCGGCGGGCCTCCGCGCGCTTACCCTAGCAGGTAATTAAATCTAGCAGTAAGTTCGCCGCCGCTTCGTCCGCATGCCGCCGTACGTCAACCTCCGTCTCCCGCCGCATCCGCGCGCCATACATCGGACTCTATCTCCACCGCCATCCCCTCATCCAGCCATGACCCCGACTTGGTCGCCGACTTGGACCCCGCCCTTGCGTGCACCACCACCGATCTAAGCTCGCCGGGCATCTTGTGCTAGGTTTGCCCGGCTAGCAACCAACGCCCAGCCGCACTGCTGAAATCACTAATCCATGGTCAACGCCACAGGTAGGAGACTTCTTTCCCTCGGTTATATGTTCTTTTAGATTTGTCTTCTGGTTTTGAAGTCAGTTTAGTTGTGTGTTGTAGCAATGTAGTGGGTAATAGTACAAATTACGTATTCTGAGTATATAGATCTTGAACTAAAGAAAAGTTTATGTCTTCGTTCTTATTATGCCTAAATGTTTGAAGAAACATGGCCACTTGTTTGTCGACTGTGCAATGCTTCAACACTCATTGTAAGGAGATATGTCTGAATCCTGGCCGCAATTTAATTTGTTTAGGTATGCCATCCTATCCTATCCCTATTTGTATCCAACAAGTAGCTATGTTTTTTCAGTGATTTATTATATATATCTTATAAGCTGTAACAATTAATTACAGAGTAGCCATATTTCTAAAGTGATTTTAATAGTTGCAGCTGCAATCATATGAATTAAGCTTATTAAAGAGCTGCTACATATGTGTGCTCTTCAAAAATACTATATGTTCTCTGCATATATATCTTAGGATTGCCACTAATAATATTAAAATTATTTTACGTTGGCACAAGTTCTTTGAACTACTTGCTCAAAACTTGTTCTAAACTGAAGTGTGCTTGCATGTAGTGTGCTTTCAAAGGCATCACAATTTTTGGACTGATCTTATAGACTGTTTGGCTATTGCTATTAGATTTACCGCAAGTATATACATTTTGCCAATTTTTGGTATCTTGTCCGTTGCTTATATATTGTTTAGCCTAGTAAAATTCTACTAGGAAATATGCCCGTGCGTTGCTACGGGTAAATAATAGAATTTGATGATACCTAGAATCATGGTAGAGATTTTTAGTGCTGACACTGCAAGAAAAATAAGATTTCACTTCATCTTATCAACCGGGAGTAATGAACTTGTGGGTGCACAAGACAGGATGCATGGGTCTCTCTTTCTCCTCTTTCTTCAGTTAAAAAGCATCCAACACTCCAGACATTGAAATCAAATCAAAAAAATTTAACTGGCTCTGTAATGTGGCATGGCAACATATTTTGAAATTATTTTCAAGGAAACATTTGTAGTTAAAAAGCAGATTATTCCCTAGACACTTTGAGGAAACCTTTAGTTAAAAAGCATACTATTCTCTAGACACTTTGAGGGTAAAGACTTTAGAAAGTAATTGTAAATATTGATACTTTTATCTATAATCTTGGTCAAACTTTAGAAAGATTGACTAAGCATATAGCTACAATTGCGTCCATTCTAGATAGAGGTAGTACATAAGAAGGTACAGCATACCTGAATTTTCTGTCTGATGTATTCAAGCTGCTCATAAAAGAATCTTGGATGCTCAAACTTATGTTTTGACAGGTGCAAAAAGCACAGCTCCAAGGAAACAATGCACCATGATGGCCACTATGACTTCTTTGTTGTAAATGTAATGGAAGCCAGGTGGATTTCTCTTTCTATGTCATGAAGGGAATACAGATTACTGATAAACCTGAACTCTTGCTACAACTGAAAATTGGTATGTGATTAAGCCTGGGGTGTACAGTACCACAATGTGTGATGACAAAAATAAATATTTGTGTATCACTACATTCAAACCTAGCAATTTTTCAAATATCATAAATCAACATTGTTGGCTAGACTTCACTATATCCCATCACAAGTCATATACCACTTAGATAAGATATGGTAATGCCAATCATTCAGGCAGCACTTTAGTGCCACAAATACACTCACTGCAATTTCACAGTCCATCCTCTAAACCATATTCGCTCATTACAGATACATATATTATATGGGAGTAAAAATGGCATTCTCATGCAGAGTCAAAAGGACATGTATTTTCAGCTGTGTTGTTATCTACATGTAAGAGTCAGGTTTTTCCTTTTTCCCTTCTACGGAGCTGGGAGTCTCAGGTCGAGGCAGAGGAGGAGCGTCGTGGACTCGTGGGTGTTCTGCGGTTTCTTTTTTTTTCTAGAGCCGGGGAGTCTTTACAGGCGGGGTGAACCCAAAGTAGCCTGGGCTGGACAAAAAAATTGTTGGATGAAAAAATTGCTGAACCAAGAAAATTGGCTGAAAGTTTTGCCTCTTTATTATTAGGTATAGATTCTAGTTCTAGCCACAAGCTGTCTATATTTAGATAATAGACACATAGATATGTGGACAAGGTTTGTTCTGTTTTATAGTCCTATCAATGTTGTAATACTAATGTAGTTATTGTGCTTGCTATTTCTAGGAATCTGACAAATAGTTTTGTGAGTGGTAGCTATCGTCTACGTATGGATCCCTTTCAGAATGGTAAGCTTTTAGCTTTGTGATGTACATGACTACTTATTGTTACTTGGCTTGTTGTATCATGGTTACTCAGAACCTCAACAAAAATTGGTTGTTGTGTAGGCAGAATCTGATAACGGATGTGCATCATTATTTGCCAACGAAACAAGTACAGAGGAGGAAGAGAGAGATGGTAATGCAGAAGACCAACATAGACTTGATACTACAGAGGATGAAGAGGGTGATGGTGGTGCATTGGTTGTGGCAGCTCAACCTCCGCCTCACCCCCAGAGAAAGAGGAAAGTCGCACAGTGGCCAGAGGACAAGATAGTTGTGACGGAGCTCACAGAGGTTGGGATGCCCATTGAGAAAAAGGCTCAGTTAAGAATGAGGAAGCTTGCTGGTCTCATTGCTAGACAAAGGATATCCTTGGTCAAGACTTCTTTCAGTTACCTAAGTGAACTAGACAAGGAGCAATTATTTGATGAGTGTGTACAGCCTAAATTGGAGTTTCCAGGGGCATTGAAGGCTAGGGCACGTAAGAAGATGATGCAGATGGTAGCCAAAAGTTGGAGAACCCACAAAAGTGACCTAGTACGCTGTTTTGTCAATAAAGGTTTGGATGCCAGGGTGAAGCACCCATACATTTCGTGACAAGATTGGGAAGCCTTTGTGAAACTAAAGGACGGCAAAGAAGCAAAGGCAAAAAGTGATAAATACAAGAAGCTTCGGGAGAGGAACATGCATGACCACTGCCTGGGGACAGGAGGGTATGCTGGGATAATCGAAAAGTGGGAGAGAGAGGATAGGGAATTAGCAGCCGAAGGCATCAGTAATCCTTGGGACCAATATCCGCCTGGTCGCACTAGGAGTTGGCTGCGTGCACGGAGTAGATTGGTTAAGTCGGAAGGTTGTGCTAAGATTCAGTGGTTGAGAAAGTCAGCTGGAACTGTCTCTAAGAAAGTTTTGGAGAGGCAAGCAGACCTTGATTCTTCGCGGGAGCTCGATCTTGTCAGGGAAGAAGATATGCTTACTCAGGTCTTGGGCAGCCCAGAACAAACAGGGCGCGTGCGTGGTGTGTCTAGTTACAATGGATGGAGGTATTGGCCAGATTGCACCAGCATGTACAGAAAGAGGAAGCATGCTGATGTAGATGTAGAAGCCATTAAAGAAGAAGTTGGAAGCCAAGTAACAAAAGAAGTTACTCAGCAGGTCACTAAAGATATCATGAACATGCTACGTGAACAAGGACTGCAATTGAGCTTGCCTTCTAGCGACACCCCTACCTCTGCAGTTGGTCTGAATAGCAGCTGTGCCTCAGCCTCGGATGCAGTATGCAATGCACAGTTCGACGCACCTGGTGGAATTCCAAATCCAGATTCTGTTGACCTTCTTACAGAGCCAACAACATGTACACTCGTACTAAACCCAAGAGGTTATCAGGTGGAGGTAGCAAGGGGTCGGGTATTCCCAAAGCAGACCGAGCTATGTTCAGTTCCAGTACATGATGGATATGCAGTTGTGCATGTTGATTATGTGTATCTAGAACACGAGGGCTTTGTGCTGACACTGCCCCCAAGTGATGAGATCACAACTCTTGGAGAGGCTCTATCCAAGAGGATCCAGTGGAGGAGGTGTTGGATTGTAGTATCACCGAGGGTGCTCTCTTCTCCAATCTCAGCAAGAAATGTACTGCTTGCCCAGGCAGCCAAAAGCAATCCAAAGAACCTTGTAGTAGCCAATAGTTCATCCTCCCAAGATGATCAAGCGAAGAGTAGTGCCGGTACCGTCATACAAAATTGTGCTTCCATGCAGCGTGCGGAAGCCAAGAAACAAACTAAGTCCACACATGCTCCAGCTGGACTTCCTATAGCCAATAGAGTAGCCAAGAGTGACAACAAAATGGACCAGCAGGTGGGTGACAAGCAACAGCATGAGGCACAACCCACCATCACATCGTCTAAGAGTGCCCCTGTGGCATCTGTATGGGCACATGCCAACCCCAAGTTCAACCTTGGGGAGCCAATGCTTTCAGCAATAGAAATTGAGAAGACAGGACCTGGTTGTGTTGCTCTTCATGCCCACTACATGAAAGCATGTGTAGAGAATAGAAACACCGGGATAGTTTCTATGATCAAGCGTGAGCATTTTTGGCGTGAATCAGAAACTGAGCCTTTCGTTGTGGCACTCGAAGACTTGTTTGACCTCTTCACACTTGATGGTTTAGATATATCCCTTCTTCGCTGCTTGACACTGTAAGTACACTTTCTTCTCATTTATGCTCTTTCTTTTGTAGTTAGGGATTGAGTACGCTTCTTTGTTCTTAGATGCTTGATTGTAGAAGCTAGGCACAATTCTGTGCCGGTTGGCCTTCTGGATCCAGATCCATTGTCAATTAAATCCATGAACAGTGATAGAGATTATAGCGTGAGGTATCTGGAAAGATGCCTAAGGAAACATGCCAACAAAAAATATGTTATGTTTGCGCATAACTGTGGTGGGCACTGGATTGCTGTCATCATCGTTCCCAGCTGGCATAAGATGTTGTATCTTGACTCCAATAGAGGCAGGAAGCAGACAGATTTGAGTGGGTTGAAATCTGTGATAGATGAGTGAGTTTTGTAATCTTGTATTGACCCATTTATGTTTTTCTTTTTTATGTTTTTGAAAGTCAAAAAATGTGATAACAACTGATGTATGTGTAGGGCTTTTCGGAATACCCTTCCCAAGAACAAGCTGAAGAAAGGGAAGTTGATCCATGCCACCAAAACACCAGTGAGTATTGCTTCACTTCCAAGTGTGAAAATACTAGTAGTGCTAGGTCAATTCAATTATTAACCATGTTTTTCATATATATGTTCATAGTGCCTACAGCAAGGTATAGACCACACATGTGGGTTTTATGCGGCCCACAACTTGATGATTGCGATGAGACTGACCAATTTGGAAGATCCTGAGGTAAGGCAGATCAAGTATTTTATACATTCTCCAAAGCTCTGTAAACCTCAAGGCTCAGTATCCCTGTAATGTGGCTGGGTCCTGTGATTTGGATGGTAAACTAATTATATAGACTGATCCCTCCTAAAATAATAGGCATATTTGACCATAGGAAACATCATATACAACACAGGCTAGGACCGTCAATTTTTCTTATATTATGCAGTTAAAGGGCAAAAAAGAAACATTTTAGAGCCACTTAGAACACAAATTTATTGATGTAAGTTTTGCACTTTAGACTTGCTTCTAATTTGATGAATTGTCGGTCAAACTTAATAAAATTTGACTTTTCCTCTAGATTAATACGCCTATTCTGATTACTTGGAGCGAGTATATATAGTAGTAGTCACATTAATTGGCCATGTACAAGAATACTACACCCTGAACAATAGGTTATATATAGTAGTTGTAGTTGGTAAATGTCTACGTGAATAATGTGAGTAACTGTGTAGCATAAACCATGTAACTGCAGTTTTAATATTGTCATCTCTACTGCGCTGCTTTGTTCTAATAGTGGATTACTACACGTGTTATATACACTGTGCTGCTGTTAGTGATTTATTTAATTGCTGTGCTGTGATGTCATCTCTGCTGGAATTAGGGTAGCAAATAATTCTTTCACATGCAAAGAAGTAATCTTATATATATGCAGCTTATTTATTGTATGGGGCTGTTTGAACAGTTTGAAGGGCCTTTTTTTCCAGGAATTTGAAGTGCTGACCACTCCAATCAACTTGCAAAGATATTAGAGAGAAGATCGCCATGTTCATTGTGTCACATATCATCGACCATAAAGGCGAGTTTCATTGGCAAGAGTAAGAAATGATACATACAGATGCTTGTCCAACTAAACAATGCATTTAATATTGTCGCGCATACGCGCTCTCTGTGTGGTGAACAATAAGCAGATGTGTATACTTTTTTTAATTATTAAATGAACAATTTTTCGTGTGTGAATTAATGACATTTTTGTGTAAGAACTGAGATGTGTGTATAATTTTATTAATTATTAAATAAACTATTTTTTGTGTGTGAATGTCATTTGTCATTTGTGTATAAGATCGGAAACGTGCACCCACAACAGACGCGTCTGTATTAAATCGATTGATCAATTCCAGCTCGACATTCGTACAGACGTCTGCAACAAGATGGGTCTGTGTTAATGTCATAGTACAGACGCGTCTTAAGGAACATGTGTCTGTAGTGCAA
>JADLZL010008082.1:0-56596 GCA_015844335.1 Chrysopogon serrulatus
GCATCCGGTGCAATAAAGTTTTTTTGCACACTTCGTGCGCTTCTCGAAAAGCCGCATCGAACGTGCGACGAGATTACCACCGACTCCAATCGTGGTAACGACCATGCACTTGTTCCACGTCACCTAACATAAGCATCCGGTGCAACAAAATTTTTTTGCACACTTCGTAGCGCTCCCAAAGCCGCATCGAACGCATGCGACAAGATTACCACTCGACTCCAATCGTGGTAACGATCACGCACTTGTTCCACGTCACCTAACATGAGCATCCGTGCAACAAACTTTTTTGCACACTTCGGCGCGCCGAAAGCCGTGCATCGAACGTGCGACAAGATTACATTCGACGACTCAATCGTGGGTAACGACGATGCACTTGTTCCACGTCACCTAACATGAGCATCCGTGCAACAAAATTTTTTTGCACACTTCGTGCGCTTTCTCGAAAGCCGTGCATCAAATATGCGACGAGATTACCACGACTCCAATCGTGGTAACGACCACGCACTTGTTCCACGTCACCTAACATGAGCATCCGGCACACCAAAATTTTTTTGCACACTTCGTGTGCTTCCCGAAAGCCGTGCATCGAACGTGCGACGAGATTACCATGACCGGGCCGTGGTAACGACCATGCACTTGTTCCACGTCACCTAACATGAGCATCCCTTGCAGCAAAATTTTTTTGCACACTTCGCGTGCGCTTCTCGAAAGCCGTGCATCGAACGTGCGACGAGATTACCACTGACTCCAATCGTGGTAACGACCACGCACTTGTTCCACGTCACCTAACATGAGCATCCGGCGCACCAAAGTTTTTTTGCACACTTCTGGTGCGCTTCCCGAAAGCCGTGCATCGAACGTGCGCGACGAGATTACCATCGACTCCAATCGTGGTAACGACCACGCAGTTGTTCCACGTCACCTAACATGAGCATCCGGTGCAACAAAATTTTTTTGCACACTTCTCGTGCGCTTCTCGAAAGCCGTGCATCAAACGTGCGACGAGATTACCACTGACTCCAATCATGGTAACGAGCACGCACTTGTTCCACGTCACCTAACACGAGCATCCGGTGCAACAAAATTCTTTTGCACACTTCTTGTGCGCTTCTCGAAAACCGTGCATCAAACGTGCGACGAGATTACCACTGACTCCAATCGTGGTAACGACCACGCACTTGTTCCACGTCACCTAACATGAGCATCCGGTGCAATAAAATTTTTTGCACACTTTCGTGCGCTTCCCGAAAGCTGTGCATCGAATGTGCGACAAGATTGCCACTGATTCCCATCGTGGTAACGACCACGCACTTGTTCCACGTCACCTAACATGAGCATCCCTTGCAACAAAATTTTTTACACACTTCTCGTGCGCTTCTCTCGAAAGCCGTGCATCGAACGTGCGACGAGATTACCACTCGACTCCAATCGTGGTAACGACCACGCATTTGTTCCACGTCACCTAACATGAGCATCCGGCGCACCAAAGTTTTTTTGCACTGGGTGCGCTCGAAAGCCGTGCATCGAACGTGCGACGAGATTACCACTCGACTCCAATCGTGGTAACGACCACGCACTTGCTCCACGCCACCTAACATGAGCATCCGGTGCAACAAATTTTTTGCACACTTTCGTGCGCTTCCCGAAAGCTGTGCATCGAACGGGCGACAAGATTACCACCGACTCCCATCGTGGTAACGACCATGCACTTGTTCCACGTCACCTAACATGAGCATCGATGCAAGATAATTTTTTTGCACACTTCTCGTGCGCTTCCTCAAAGCCGTGCATTGAACTTGCAACGAGATTACCATCGACTCCAATCGTGGTAACGACCACGCACTTGTTCCGCGTCACCTAACATGAGCATCCGGTGCAACAAACTTTTTTCCACACTTCTCGTGCGCTTCTCGAAAGCCGTGCATCGAACGTGCGACAAGATTACCACAGACTCAATCGTGGTAGCGACCACGCTCTTGTTCCACGTCACCTAACATGAGCATCCGGCGCACTAAAATTTTTTTTTCACACTTTCGTGTGCTTTCGAAAGCCGTGCATCGAACGTGCGACGAGATTACCACCGACTCTAATTATGGTAACGACCACGCACTTGTTCCACGTCACCTAACATGAGCATCCGGTGCAACAAACTTTTTTTCGACACTTCTCGTGCGCTTCTCGAAAGCCGTGCATCGAAGCGTGCGACAAGATTACCACAGGACTCCAATCGTGGTAGCGACCACGCTCTTGTTCCACGTCACCTAACATGAGCATCCGCACACCAAAATTTTTTTTTCACACTCTCGTGCGCTTCTCGAAAGCCGTGCATCGAACGTGCGACGAGATTACCATCGACTCCAATCGTGGTAACGACCTCGCACTTGTTCCACGTCACCTATCATGAGCATCCGGTGCAACAAAATTTTTGCACCCTTCGGTGCGCTTCTCGAAAAGCCATGCATCGAACGTGCGACGAGATTACCACGACTCAATCGTGGTAACGACCACGCACTTATTCCACATCACCTATGATGAGCATCCGGTGCAACAAAATTTTTTGCACACTTTTTGGTGTGCTTCTCGGATCCCGTGCATCGAACGTGCGATGAGATTACCACCGACTCAATCGAGGTAACGACCATGCAGTTGTTCCACGTCACGTAACATGAGCATCCGGTGCACCAATATTTTTTGCACACTTCGCGTGCGCTTCGAAAGCCGTGCATCGAGCGTGCGACGAGATTACCATCGACTCCAATCGTGGTAACGACCACGCACTTGTTCCACGTCACCGATCATGAGCATCCGGTGCAACAAAATTTTTGCACACTTCTGGTGCGCTTCTTGAAAGCCATGCATCGAACGTGCGACGAGATTACCATCGACTCCAATCGTGGTAATGACCACGCACTTGTTCCACATCACCTAACATGAGCATCCGGTGTACCAAAATTTTTTGCACACTTCTCGTGCGCTTCCCAAAAGCCGTGCATCGAAGCGTGCGATGAGATTACTATCGACTCCAATCGTGGTAACGACCACGCAGTTGTTCCACGTCACGTAACATGAGCATCCGGTGCACCAATATTTTTTTGCACACTTCTCGGTGCCCTTCCGAAAGCCGTGCATCGAACGTGCGACGAGATTACCACTGACTCCAATCGTGGTAACGACTACGCACTTGTTCCACGTCACCTATCATGAGCATCCGGTGCAACCAAAATTTTTTGCACACTTCTGGTGCGCTTCTTGAAAGCCATGCATCGAGCGTGCGACGAGATTACCGCCCGACTCCAATCGTGGTAATGACCACGCACTTGTTCCACATCACCTAACATGAGCATCCGGTGTACCAAAATTTTTTGCACACTTTCGTGCGCTTCGAAAAGCCGTGCATCGAACGTGCGACGAGATTACCATCGACTCCAATCGTGGTAACGACCACGCACTGTTCCACGTCACCTAACATGAGCATCCGGGGCACCAAAATTTTTTTGCACACTTCTCGTGCGCTTCACGAAAGCCGTGCATCAGCGTACGATGAGATTACCACCGACTCCAATCATGGTAACGACCACGCACTTGTTCCACGTCACCTAACATGAGCATCCGGTGCAACAAAAATTTTTACGCACACTTCTCGTGCGCTTCTCGAAAAGCTGTGCATCGAACGATGCGATGAGATTACCATCGACTCCAATCGTGGTAACGACCACTCACTTGTTCCACGTCACCTAACATGAGCATCGGGTGCGACAAATTTGTTTTGCACACTTCTAGTGCGCTTCGAAAGCCGTGCATCGAGCGTGCGGCGAGATTACCACCGACTCCAATCATGGTAGCGACCACGCAGGTTGTTCCACGTCAACTAACATGAGCATCCGGTGCAACAAAATTGTTTTGCACACTTCGCGTGCGCTCCCGAAAGCCCGTGCATCAAACGTGCGACGAGATTACCATCGACTCCAATCATGGTAACGACCAAGCACTTGTTCCACGTCACCTAACATGAGCATCCGGTGCACCAATATTTTTTTCGCACACTTCTTGTGCGCTTCTCGAAAACCGTGCATCAAACGTGCGACGAGATTACCACTGACTCCAATCGTGGTAACGACCACGCACTTGTTCCACGTCACCTAACATGAGCATCCGTGCAACAAAATTTTTTGCACACTTCTCGTGCGCTTCCGAAAAGCCGTGCATCGAATGTGCGACAAGATTGCCAGCGATTCCCATCGTGGTAACGACCACGCACTTGTTCCACGTCACCTAACATGAGCATCCCTTGCAACAAAATTTTTTACACACTTCTCGTGCGCTTCTCGAAAGCCGTGCATCGAACGTGCGACGAGATTACCACTGACTCCAATCGTGGTAACGACCACGCACTTGTTCCACGTCACCTAACATGAGCATCCGGCGCACCAAAGTTTTTTTTTTTGCACACTTCGGTGCGCTTCCCAAAAGCCGTGCATCGAACGTGCGCACGAGATTACCACCGACTCCAATCGTGGTAACGACCACGCACTTGCTCCACGTCACCTAACATGAGCATCCGGTGCAACAAAATTTTTTGCACACTTCTCGCGGCGCTTCCCGAAAAGTCGTGCATCGAACGTGCGCCAAGATTACCATCGACTCCCATCGTGGTAACGACCACGCACTTGTTTCGCGTCACCTAACATGAGCATCCGGTGCAACAAACTTTTTTCCACACTTCGCGGCGCTTCTCGAAAGCCGTGCATCGAACGTGCGACAAGATTACCACGACTCTCCAATCGTGGTAGCGACCACGCTCTTGTTCCACGTCACCTAACATGAGCATCCGGCGCACTAAAAATTTTTTTTCACACTTCTGTATGTGCTTTCGAAAGCCGTGCATCGAACGTGCGACGAGATTACCACCGACTCTAATCATGGTAACGACCACGCACTTGTTCCACGTCACCTAACATGAGCATCCGGTGCAACAAACTTTTTCCACACTTCGTGGCGCTTCTCGAAAGCCGTGCATCGAACGTGCGACAAGATTACCACAGACTCCAATCGTGGTAACGACCACGCTCTTGTTCCACGTCACCTAACATGAGCATCTGGCGCACCAAATTTTTTTTTCACACTTCTCGTGCGCTTCTCGAAAGCCGTGCATCGAACGTGCGACGAGATTACCACTGACTCCAATCTTGGTAACGACCACGCACTTGTTCCACGTCACCTATCATGAGCATCCGGTGCAACAAAATTTTTTGCACCCTTCTGGTGCGCTTCTCGAAAGCCATGCATCGAACGTGCGACGAGATTACCACTGACTCCAATCGTGGTAACGACCACGCACTTATTCCACATCACCTATGATGAGCATCCGGTGCAACAAAATTTTTTGCACACTTTTGGTGTGCTTTCGGATCCCGTGCATCGAGCGTGCGATGAGATTACCACCGACTCCAATCGAGGTAACGACCATGCAGTTGTTCCACGTCACGTAACATGAGCATCCGGTGCACCAATATTTTTTGCACACTTCGCGGCGCTTCCCGAAAAGCCGTGCATCGAACGTGCGACGAGATTACCATTGACTCCAATCGTGGTAACGACCACGCACTTGTTCCACGTCACCTATCATGAGCATCCGGTGCAACAAAATTTTTTGCACACTTCTGGTGCGCTTCTTGAAAGCCATGCATCGAACGTGCGACGAGATTACCACTGACTCCAATCGTGGTAATGACCACGCACTTGTTCCACATCACCTAACATGAGCATCCGGTGTACCAAAATTTTTTTGCACACTTCTCGTGCGCTTCCCGAAAGCCGTGCATCGAACGTGCGATGAGATTACTACTGACTCCAATCGTGGTAACGACCACGCAGTTGTTCCACGCCACGTAACATGAGCATCCGGTGCACCAATATTTTTTTGCACACTTTCGCGGCGCCCCGAAAAGCCGTGCATCGAACGTGCGACGAGATTACCACCGACTCCAATCGTGGTAACGACCACGCACCTGTTCCACGTCACCTAACATGAGCATCCGGGGCACCAAAATTTTTTGCACACTTCGCGGCGCTTCACGAAAAGCCGTGCATCAACGTGCGATGAGATTACCAGCGACTCCAATCATGGTAACGACCACGCACTTGTTCCACGTCACCTAACATGAGCATCCGGTGCAACAAAATTTTTCTGCACACTTCTCGTGCGCTTTCGAAAAGCTATGCATCGACGCGTGCGATGAGATTACCATTGACTCCAATCGTGGTAACGACCACTCACTTGTTCCACGTCACCTAACATGAGCATCCGGTGCGACAAATTTGTTTTGCACACTTCTAGTGCGCTTCCCGAAAGCCGTGCATCGAACGTGCGACGAGATTACCACTGACTCCAATCGTGGTAATGACCACGCACTTGTTCCACATCACCTAACATGAGCATCCAGTGTACCAAAATTTTTTTGCACACTTCGTGCGCCCGAAAGCCGTGCATCGAACGCGTGCGATGAGATTACTATCGACTCCAATCGTGGTAACGACCACGCAGTTGTTCCACGCCACGTAACATGAGCATCCGGTGCACCAATATTTTTTTGCACACTTCTCGTGTGCTTCTCGAAAGCCGTGCATCGAACGTGCGACGAGATTACCACTGACTCTAATCATGGTAACGACCACGCACTTGTTCCACGTCACCTAACATGAGCATCCGGTGCAACAAACTTTTTTTCCACACTTCTCGTGCGCTTCTCGAAAGCCGTGCATCGAACGTGCGACAAGATTACCACAGACTCCAAACGTGGTAACGACCACGCTCTTGTTCCACGTCACCTAACATGAGCATCTGGCGCACCAAATTTTTTTTTTCACACTTCGTGCGCTTCTCGAAAGCCGTGCATCGAACGCGGCGACGAGATTACCACCGACTCCAATCTTGGTAACGACCACGCACTTGTTCCACGTCACCTATCATGAGCATCCGGTGCAACAAAATTTTTTGCACCCTTCTGGTGCGCTTCTCGAAAGCCATGCATCGAACGTGCGACGAGATTACCACTGACTCCAATCGTGGTAACGACCACGCACTTATTCCACATCACCTATGATGAGCATCTGGTGCAACAAAATTTTTTTGCACACTTTTGGTGTGCTTCTCGGATCCCGTGCATCGAAGCGTGCGATGAGATTACCACCGACTCAATCGAGGTAACGACCATGCGGTTGTTCCACGCCACGTAACATGAGCATCCGTGCACCAATATTTTTTGCACACTTCTCGTGCGCTCCCGAAAGCCGTGCATCGAACGTGCGACGAGATTACCATCGACTCCAATCGTGGTAACGACCACGCACTTGTTCCACGTCACCTATCATGAGCATCCGTGCAACAAAAATTTTTGCACACTTCAGTGCGCTTCTTGAAAGCCATGCATCGAACGCGACGAGATTACCATCGACTCCAATCGTGGTAATGACCACGCACTTGTTCCACATCACCTAACATGAGCATCCGATTGTACCAAAATTTTTTGCACACTTCTCGTGCGCTTCGAAAAAAGTGCATCGAACGTATGGCGATGAGATTACTATCGACTCCAATCGTGGTAACGACCACGCAGTTGTTCCACGCCACGTAACATGAGCATCGGTGCACCAATATTTTTTTTGCACACTTCGTGCGCTTCCCGAAAGCCGTGCATCGAGCGTGCGACGAGATTACCATCGACTCCAATCGTGGTAACGACCACGCACCTGTTCCACGTCACCTAACATGAGCATCCGGGGCACCAAAATTTTTTTGCACACTTCTCGTGCGCTTCCACTAAAGCCGTGCATCAACGCACGATGAGATTACCACCGACTCCAATCATGGTAACGACCACGCACTTGTTCCACGTCACCTAACATGAGCATCCGGTGCAACAAAATTTTTCTGCGCACACTTCGTGCGCTTCTCGAAAAGTCGTGCATCGAAGCGTGCGATGAGATTACCATTGACTCCAATCGTGGTAACGACCACTCACTTGTTCCACGTCACCTAACATGAGCATCCGGTGCGACAAATTTGTTTTGCACACTTCTAGTGCGCTTCCCAAAAAGCCGTGCATCGAGCGTGCGACGAGATTACCATCGACTCCAATCGTGGTAATGACCACGCACTTGTTCCACATCACCTAACATGAGCATCCAGTGTACCAAAATTTTTTTGCACACTTCTCGTGCGCTTCCCGAAAGCCGTGCATCGAACGTGCGATGAGATTACTACTGACTCCAATCGTGGTAACGACCACGCAGTTGTTCCACGTCACGTAACATGAGCATCCGGTGCACCAATATTTTTTTGCACACTTCTCGTGTGCTTCTCGAAAGCCGTGCATCGAACGTGCGACGAGATTACCACTGACTCTAATCATGGTAACGACCACGCACTTGTTCCACGTCACCTAACATGAGCATCCGGTGCAACAAACTTTTTTTCCACACTTCTCGTGCGCTTCTCGAAAGCCGTGCATCGAACGTGCGACAAGATTACCATTGGACTCAATCGTGGTAACGACCACGCTCTTGTTCCACGTCACCTAACATGAGCATCTGGCGCACCAAATTTTTTTTTCACACTTCTCGTGCGCTTCTCGAAAGCCGTGCATCGAGCGTGCGACGAGATTACCCGCCCGACTCCAATCTTGGTAACGACCACGCACTTGTTCCACGTCACCTATCATGAGCATCCGGTGCAACAAAATTTTTGCACCCCTTCGTGCGCTTCTCGAAAGCCATGCATCGAACGTGCGACGAGATTACCACTGACTCCAATCGTGGTAACGACCACGCACTTATTCCACATCACCTATGATGAGCATCTGGTGCAACAAAATTTTTTGCACACTTTTGGTGTGCTTCTCGGATCCGTGCATCGAACGTGCGATGAGATTACCACCGACTCCAATCGAGGTAACGACCATGCAGTTGTTCCACGTCACGTAACATGAGCATCCGGTGCACCAATATTTTTTTGCACACTTCTCGTGCGCTTCCCGAAAGCCGTGCATCGAACGTGCGACGAGATTACCACTGACTCCAATCGTGGTAACGACCACGCACTTGTTCCACGTCACCTATCATGAGCATCCGGTGCAACAAAATTTTTGCACACTTCGTGCGCTTCTTGAAAGCCATGCATCGAGCGTGCGACGAGATTACCACTGACTCCAATCGTGGTAATGACCACGCACTTGTTCCACATCACCTAACATGAGCATCCGGTGTACCAAAATTTTTTTGCACACTTCTCGTGCGCTTCCCGAAAGCCGTGCATCGAACGTGCGATGAGATTACTATCGACTCAATCGTGTGGTAACGACCACGCAGTTGTTCCACGTCACGTAACATGAGCATCCGGTGCACCAATATTTTTTGCACACTTCGTGCGCTCCCGAAAGCCGCATCGAACGTGCGACGAGATTACCATCGACTCCAATCGTGGTAACGACCACGCACCTGTTCCACGTCACCTAACATGAGCATCCGGGGCACCAAAATTTTTTTGCACACTTCTCGTGCGCTTCACGAAAGCCGTGCATCAACGTACGATGAGATTACCACTGACTCCAATCATGGTAACGACCACGCACTTGTTCCACGTCACCTAACATGAGCATCGGTGCAACAAAATTTTTCTCGCACACTCTCGTGCGCTTCTCGAAAGCGTGCATCGAACGTGCGATGAGATTACCATTGACTCCAATCGTGGTAACGACCACTCACTTGTTCCACGTCACCTAACATGAGCATCCGGTGCGACAAATTTGTTTTGCACACTTCTAGTGCGCTTCCCGAAAGCCGTGCATCGAACGTGCGGCGACGAGATTACCATCGACTCCAATCGTGGTAATGACCACGCACTTGTTCTACATCACCTAACATGAGCATCCGGTGTACCAAAATTTTTTGCACACTTTCGCGGCGCTTCCCGAAAGCCGTGCATCGAACGTGCGATGAGATTACTATCGACTCCAATCGTGGTAACGACCACGCAGTTGTTCCACGCCACGTAACATGAGCATCCGGTGCACCAATATTTTTTGCACACTTTCGTGCGCTTCCCCGAAAGCCGTGCATCGAACGTGCGACGAGATTACCACTCGACTCCAATCGTGGTAACGACCACGCACTTGTTCCACGTCACCTATCATGAGCATCCGGTGCAACAAAAATTTTTGCACACTTCTGGTGCGCTTCTTGAAAGCCATGCATCGAACGTGCGACGAGATTACCATCGACTCCAATCGTGGTAATGACCACGCACTTGTTCCACATCACCTAACATGAGCATCCGGTGTACCAAAAATTTTTTGCACACTTCTCGCGCGAAAAAAGCCGTGCATCAAACGTGCGACGAGATTACCACTCGACTCCAATCGTGGTAACGACCACGCACTGTTCCACGTCACCTAACATGAGCATCCGGGGCACCAAAATTTTTTGCACACTTCTCGTGCGCTTCACTTTAAAGCCGTGCATCAGCGTACGATGAGATTACCACTGACTCCAATCATGGTAACGACCACGCACTTGTTCCACGTCACCTAACATGAGCATCCGGTGCAACAAAATTTTTCTGCACACTTCTCGTGCGCTTCTCGAAAGCTGTGCATCGAACGTGCGATGAGATTACCACTGACTCCAATCGTGGTAACGACCACTCACTTGTTCCACGTCACCTAACATGAGCATCCGGTGCGACAAATTTGTTTTGCACACTTCTAGTGCGCTTCAAAAGCGTGCATCGAGCGTGCGACGAGATTACCACCGACTCCAATCATGGTAACGACCACGCAGGTTGTTCCACGTCAACTAACATGAGCATCCGGTGCAACAAAATTGTTTTGCACACTTCTGGTGCGCTTCCCGAAAGCCGTGCATCAAACGTGCGACGAGATTACCACTGACTCCAATCATGGTAACGACCAAGCACTTGTTCCACGTCACCTAACATGAGCATCCGGTGCACCAATATTTTTCTCGCACACTTCTTGTGCGCTTTCGAAAACCGTGCATCAAACGTGCGACGAGATTACCACCGACTCCAATCGTGGTAACGACCACGCACTTGTTCCACGTCACCTAACATGAGCATCCGGTGCAACAAAATTTTTTTGCACACTTTCGTGCGCTTCCCGAAAGCTGTGCATCGAATGTGCGACAAGATTGCCACCGATTCCCATCGTGGTAACGACCACGCACTTGTTCCACGTCACCTAACATGAGCATCCCTTGCAACAAAATTTTTACACACTTCTCGTGCGCTTCTCGAAAGCCGTGCATCGAACGTCTGCGACGAGATTACCATCGACTCCAATCGTGGTAACGACCACGCACTTGTTCCACGTCACCTAACATGAGCATCCGGCGCACCAAAGTTTTTTTTGCACACTTCAGGTGCGCTTCGAAAAGCCGTGCATCGAACGTGCGACGAGATTACCACCGACTCCAATCGTGGTAACGACCACGCACTTGCTCCACGTCACCTAACATGAGCATCCGGTGCAACAAAATTTTTTGCACACTTCTCGTGCGCTTCCCGAAAAGCGTGCATCGAACGTGCGACAAGATTACCACCGACTCCCATCGTGGTAACGACCACGCACTTGTTCCACGTCACCTAACATGAGCATCCGATGCAAGATAATTTTTTTGCACACTTCGTGCGCTTCCCGAAAGCCGTGCATTGAACTTGCAACGAGATTACCATCGACTCCAATCGTGGTAACGACCACGCACTTGTTCGCGTCACCTAACATGAGCATCCGGTGCAACAAACTTTTTTTCCACACTTCTCGTGCGCTTCTCGAAAGCCGTGCATCGAACGTGCGACAAGATTACCACAGACTCCAATCGTGGTAGCGACCACGCTCTTGTTCCACGTCACCTAACATGAGCATCTGGCGCACCAAAATTTTTTTTCACACTTCTCGTGTGCTTCTCGAAAGCCGTGCATCGAACGTGCGACGAGATTACCACTGACTCTAATCATGGTAACGACCACGCACTTGTTCCACGTCACCTAACATGAGCATCCGGTGCAACAAACTTTTTTCCACACTTTCGTGCGCTTCTCGAAAGCCGTGCATCGAACGTGCGACAAGATTACCACAGACTCCAATCGTGGTAGCGACCACGCTCTTGTTCCACGTCACCTAACATGAGCATCTGGCGCACCAAATTTTTTTTCACACTTCTCGTGCGCTTCTCGAAAGCCGTGCATCGAACGTGCGACGAGATTACCACTGACTCAATCTTGGTAACGACCACGCACTTGTTCCACGTCACCTATCATGAGCATCCGGTGCAACAAAAATTTTTGCACCCTTCGGTGCGCTTCTCGAAAAGCCATGCATCGAGCGTGCGACGAGATTACCATCGACTCCAATCGTGGTAACGACCACGCACTTATTCCACATCACCTATGATGAGCATCTGGTGCAACAAAATTTTTTTGCACACTTTTGGTGTGCTTCTCGGATCCCGTGCATCGAACGTGCGATGAGATTACCACTGACTCCAATCGAGGTAACGACCATGCAGTTGTTCCACGTCACGTAACATGAGCATCCGGTGCACCAATATTTTTTTGCACACTTCTCGTGCGCTTCCCGAAAGCCGTGCATCGAACGTGCGACGAGATTACCACTGACTCCAATCGTGGTAACGACCACGCACTTGTTCCACGTCACCTATCATGAGCATCCGGTGCAACAAAATTTTTTGCACACTTCTGGTGCGCTTCTTGAAAGCCATGCATCGAACGTGCGACGAGATTACCACTGACTCCAATCGTGGTAATGACCACGCACTTGTTCCACATCACCTAACATGAGCATCCGGTGTACCAAAATTTTTTTGCACACTTCTCGTGCGCTTCCCGAAAGCCGTGCATCGAACGTGCGATGAGATTACTACTGACTCCAATCGTGGTAACGACCACGCAGTTGTTCCACGTCACGTAACATGAGCATCCGGTGCACCAATATTTTTTGCACACTTCTCGTGCGCTTCCCGAAAGCCGTGCATCGAACGTGCGACGAGATTACCACTGACTCCAATCGTGGTAACGACCACGCACCTGTTCCACGTCACCTAACATGAGCATCCGGGGCACCAAAATTTTTTTGCACACTTCTCGTGCGCTTCACGAAAGCCGTGCATCAACGTACGATGAGATTACCACTGACTCCAATCATGGTAACGACCACGCACTTGTTCCACGTCACCTAACATGAGCATCCGGTGCAACAAAATTTTTCTGCACACTTCTCGTGCGCTTCTCGAAAGCTGTGCATCGAACGTGCGATGAGATTACCATTGACTCCAATCGTGGTAACGACCACTCACTTGTTCCACGTCACCTAACATGAGCATCCGGTGCGACAAATTTGTTTTGCACACTTCTAGTGCGCTTCCCGAAAGCCGCATCGAACGTGCGACGAGATTACCATCGACTCCAATCGTGGTAATGACCACGCACTTGTTCCACATCACCTAACATGAGCATCCAGTGTACCAAAATTTTTTTGCACACTTCTCGTGCGCTTCCCGAAAGCCGTGCATCGAACGTGCGATGAGATTACTACTGACTCCAATCGTGGTAACGACCACGCAGTTGTTCCACGTCACGTAACATGAGCATCCGGTGCACCAATATTTTTTTGCACACTTCTCGTGCGCTTCCCGAAAGCCGTGCATCGAACGTGCGACGAGATTACCACTGACTCCAATCGTGGTAACGACCACGCACTTGTTCCACGTCACCTATCATGAGCATCCGGTGCAACAAAATTTTTTGCACACTTCTGGTGCGCTTCTTGAAAGCCATGCATCGAACGTGCGACGAGATTACCACTGACTCCAATCGTGGTAATGACCACGCACTTGTTCCACATCACCTAACATGAGCATCCGGTGTACCAAAATTTTTTTGCACACTTTCGTGCGCTTCCGAAAAGCCGTGCATCAAACGTGCGACGAGATTACCATCGACTCAATCGTGGTAACGACCACGCACCTGTTCCACGTCACCTAACATGAGCATCCGGGCACCAAAATTTTTTGCACACTTCTCGCGGCGCTTCACTAAAGCCGTGCATCAGCGCACGATGAGATTACCACCGACTCCAATCATGGTAACGACCACGCACTTGTTCCACGTCACCTAACATGAGCATCCGGTGCAACAAAATTTTTTCGTACACTTCGCGGCGCTTCTCGAAAGCTGTGCATCGAACGTGCGATGAGATTACCATCGACTCCAATCGTGGTAACGACCACTCACTTGTTCCACGTCACCTAACATGAGCATCCGGTGCGACAAATTTGTTTTGCACACTTCTAGTGCGCTTCCCGAAAGCCGTGCATCGAACGCGGCGACGAGATTACCACTGACTCCAATCATGGTAACGACCACGCAGTTGTTCCACGTCAACTAACATGAGCATCCGGTGCAACAAAATTGTTTTGCACACTTCTGGTGCGCTTCCCGAAAGCCGTGCATCAAACGTGCGACGAGATTACCACTGACTCCAATCATGGTAACGACCAAGCACTTGTTCCACGTCACCTAACATGAGCATCCGGTGCACCAATATTTTTCTGCACACTTCTTGTGCGCTTCTCGAAAACCGTGCATCAAACGTGCGACGAGATTACCACTGACTCCAATCGTGGTAACGACCACGCACTTGTTCCACGTCACCTAACATGAGCATCCGGGGCAACAAAATTTTTTGCACACTTCGTGCGCTTCCCGAAAGCCTGTGCATCGAATGTGCGACAAGATTGCCAGCGATTCCCATCGTGGTAACGACCACGCACTTGTTCCACGTCACCTAACATGAGCATCCCTTGCAACAAAATTTTTTACACACTTCGTGCGCGCTTCTCGAAAGCCGTGCATCGAACGTGCGACGAGATTACCATCGACTCCAATCGTGGTAACGACCACGCACTTGTTCCACGTCACCTAACATGAGCATCCGGCGCGCAAAGTTTTTTGCACACTTCAGGTGCGCTTCCCGAAAGCTGTGCATCGAACGTGTGACGAGATTACCGTTCAGTCCAATCGTGGTAACGACCACGCACTTGCTCCACGTCACCTAACATGAGCATCTGGTGCAACAAAATTTTTTGCACACTTCGTGCGCTTCCCGAAAGCCGTGCATCGAACGTGCGACAAGATTACCATCGACTCCCATCGTGGTAACGACCACGCACTTGTTCCACGTCACCTAACATGAGCATCGATGCAAGATAATTTTTTTGCACACTTCTCGTGCGCTTCCCGAAAGCCGTGCATTGAACTTGCAACGAGATTACCATCGACTCCAATCGTGGTAACGACCACGCACTTGTTCCGCGTCACCTAACATGATCATCCGGTGCAAATAACTTTTTTCCACACTTCGTGCGCTTCTCGAAAGCCGCATCGAACGTGCGACAAGATTACCACAGACTCAATCGTGGTAGCGACCACGCTCTTGTTCCACGTCACCTAACATGAGCATCCGGGCGCACCAAAATTTTTTTTTTCACACTTCGTGTGCTTCTCGAAAAGCCGTGCATCGAACGTGCGACGAGATTACCACGACTCTAATCATGGTAACGACCACGCACTTGTTCCACGTCACCTAACATGAGCATCCGGTGCAACAAACTTTTTTCCACACTTCTCGTGCGCTTCTCGAAAGCCGTGCATCGAACGTGCGACAAGATTACCACAGACTCCAATCGTGGTAACGACCACGCTCTTGTTCCACGTCCCCTAACATGAGCATCCGGGCGCACCAAATTTTTTTTCACACTTTCGTGCGCTTCTCGAAAGCCGTGCATCGAACGTGCGACGAGATTACCACCGACTCCAATCTTGGTAACGACCACGCACTTGTTCCACGTCACCTATCATGAGCATCCGGTGCAACAAAATTTTTGCACCCTTCGTGCGCTTCTCGAAAGCCATGCATCGAACGTGCGACGAGATTACCATCGACTCCAATCGTGGTAACGACCACGCACTTATTCCACATCACCTATGATGAGCATCCGTGCAACAAAATTTTTTGCACACTTTTGGTGTGCTTCTCGGATCCGTGCATCGAACGTGCGATGAGATTACCACCGACTCCAATCGAGGTAACGACCATGCAGTTGTTCCACGCCACGTAACATGAGCATCCGGTGCACCAATATTTTTTGCACACTTCGTGCGCTTCCCGAAAGCCGTGCATCGAACGTGCGACGAGATTACCATCGACTCCAATCGTGGTAACGACCACGCACTTGTTCCACGTCACCTATCATGAGCATCCGGTGCAACAAAATTTTTTGCACACTTCTGGTGCGCTTCTTGAAAGCCATGCATCGAACGTGCGACGAGATTACCATCGACTCCAATCGTGGTAATGACCACGCACTTGTTCCACATCACCTAACATGAGCATCCGGTGTATTAAAAATTTTTTTTGCACACTTCTCGCGGCGCTTCCCGAAAGCCGTGCATCGAACGTGCGATGAGATTACTACTGACTCCAATCGTGGTAACGACCACGCAGTTGTTCCACGTCACGTAACATGAGCATCCGGTGCACCAATATTTTTTTGCACACTTCTCGTGCGCTTCCCGAAAGCCGTGCATCGAACGTGCGACGAGATTACCACTGACTCCAATCGTGGTAACGACCACGCACCTGTTCCACGTCACCTAACATGAGCATCCGGGCACCAAATTTTTTTTGCACACTTTCGTGCGCTTCACGAAAAGCCGTGCATCAACGTACGATGAGATTACCACCGACTCCAATCATGGTAACGACCACGCACTTGTTCCACGTCACCTAACATGAGCATCCGGTGCAACAAAATTTTCTGCACACTTCTCGTGCGCTTTCTCGAAAAGCCGTGCATCGAACGCGTGCGATGAGATTACCATTGACTCCAATCGTGGTAACGACCACTCACTTGTTCCACGTCACCTAACATGAGCATCCGTGCGACAAATTTGTTTTGCACACTTCTAGTGCGCTCCCGAAAGCCGTGCATCGAACGCGTGCGACGAGATTACCATCGACTCCAATCGTGGTAACGACCACGCACCTGTTCCACGCCACCTAACATGAGCATCCGGGGCACCAAAATTTTTTTGCACACTTCTCGGCGCTTCATCTAAAGCCGTGCATCAACGCACGATGAGATTACCACCGACTCCAATCATGGTAACGACCACGCCAGCTTGTTCCACGTCAACTAACATGAGCATCCGGTGCAACAAAATTGTTTTGCACACTTCTGGTGCGCTTCCCGAAAGCCGTGCATCAAACGTGCGACGAGATTACCACTGACTCCAATCATGGTAACGACCAAGCACTTGTTCCACGTCACCTAACATGAGCATCCGGTGCACCAATATTTTTCTGCACACTCTTGTGGGCTTCTCGAAAACCGTGCATCAAACGTGCGACGAGATTACCACTGACTCCAATCGTGTAACGACCACGCACTTGTTCCACGTCACCTAACTTGAGCATCCGGTGCAACAAATTTGTTTTGCACACTTCTAGTGTGCTTCCCGAAAGCCGTGCATCGAACGTGTGACGAGATTACCACTGACTCCAATCATGGTAACGACCACACAGTTGTTCCACGTCACCTAACATGAGCATCCGTGCAACAAAAATTTTTGCACACTTCTAGTGCGCTCCCGAAAGCCGTGCATCGAACGCGCGATGAGATTACCATCGACTCCAATCGTGGTAACGACCACGCACTTGTTCCACGTCACCTATCATGAGCATCCGGTGCAACAAAATTTTTGCACACTTCTGGTGCGCTTCGAAAGCCGCATCGAGCGTGCGACGAGATTACCATCGACTCCAATCGTGGTAACGACCACGCACTTGTTCCACGCCACCGATCATGAGCATCCGTGCAACAAAATTTTTTGCACACTCTGGTGCGCTTCTTGAAAGCCATGCATCGAACGTGCGACGAGATTACCACTGACTCCAATCGTGGTAATGACCACGCACTTGTTCCACATCACCTAACATGAGCATCCGGTGTACCAAAATTTTTTTGCACACTTCTCGTGCGCTTCCCCAAAAGCCGCATCGAACGCATGGCGATGAGATTACTACTGACTCCAATCGTGGTAACGACCACGCAGTTGTTCCACGTCACGTAACATGAGCATCCGGTGCACCAATATTTTTTGCACACTTCTCGCGGCGCTTCCGAAAGCCGCATCGAACGTGCGACGAGATTACCACATCGACTCCAATCGTGGTAACGACCACGCACTTGTTCCACGTCACCTATCATGAGCATCCCGTGCAACAAAATTTTTGCACACTTCTGGTGCGCTTCTTGAAAGCCATGCATCGAACGGCGACGAGATTACCATCGACTCCAATCGTGGTAATGACCACGCACTTGTTCCACATCACCTAACATGAGCATCCGGTGTACCAAAATTTTTTTGCACACTTCTCGTGCGCTTCCCGAAAGCCGTGCATCGAACGTGCGACGAGATTACCACTGACTCCAATCGTGGTAACGACCACGCACCTGTTCCACGTCACCTAACATGAGCATCCGGGGCACCAAAATTTTTTTGCACACTTCTCGTGCGCTTCACGAAAGCCGTGCATCAGCGTACGATGAGATTACCACTGACTCCAATCATGGTAACGACCACGCACTTGTTCCACGTCACCTAACATGAGCATCCGGTGCAACAAAATTTTTCTGCACACTTCTCGTGCGCTTCTCGAAAGCTGTGCATCGAACGTGCGATGAGATTACCACTGACTCCAATCGTGGTAACGACCACTCACTTGTTCCACGTCACCTAACATGAGCATCCGGTGCAACAAATTTGTTTTGCACACTTCTAGTGCGCTTCCCGAAAGCCGTGCATCGAACGTGCGACGAGATTACCACTGACTCCAATCATGGTAACGACCACGCAGTTGTTCCACGTCAACTAACATGAGCATCCGGTGCAACAAAATTGTTTTGCACACTTCTGGTGCGCTTCCCGAAAGCCGTGCATCAAACGTGCGACGAGATTACCACTGACTCCAATCATGGTAACGACCAAGCACTTGTTCCACGTCACCTAACATGAGCATCCGGTGCACCAATATTTTTCTGCACACTTCTTGTGCGCTTCTCGAAAACCGTGCATCAAACGTGCGACGAGATTACCACTGACTCCAATCGTGGTAACGACCACGCACTTGTTCCACGTCACCTAACATGAGCATCCGGTGCAACAAAATTTTTTTGCACACTTCTCGTGCGCTTCCCGAAAGCTGTGCATCGAATGTGCGACAAGATTGCCACTGATTCCCATCGTGGTAACGACCACGCACTTGTTCCACGTCACCTAACATGAGCATCCCTTGCAACAAAATTTTTTTACACACTTCTCGTGCGCTTCTCGAAAGCCGTGCATCGAACGTGCGACGAGATTACCACTGACTCCAATCGTGGTAACGACCACGCACTTGTTCCACGTCACCTAACATGAGCATCCGGCGCACCAAAGTTTTTTTGCACACTTCAGGTGCGCTTCCCGAAAGCCGTGCATCGAACGTGCGACGAGATTACCACTGACTCCAATCGTGGTAACGACCACGCACTTGCTCCACGTCACCTAACATGAGCATCCGTGCAACAAAGTTTTTTGCACACTTCGCGTGCGCTCCCGAAAGCTGTGCATCGAACGTGCGACAAGATTACCACTGACTCCCATCGTGGTAACGACCACGCACTTGTTCCACGTCACCTAACATGAGCATCCGATGCAAGATAATTTTTTGCACACTTCTCGTGCGCTTCCTCAAAGCCGCATTGAACTTGCAACGAGATTACCATCGACTCCAATCGTGGTAACGACCACGCACTTGTTCCGCGCCACCTAACATGAGCATCCGGTGCAACAAACTTTTTTCCACACTTCGTGGCGCTTCTCGAAAAGCCGTGCATCGAACGTGCGACAAGATTACCACTGCACTCTAATCGTGGTAGCGACCACGCTCTTGTTCCACGTCACCTAACATGAGCATCCTGGCGCACCAAAAATTTTTTTTTCACACTTCGTGCTTCTCGAAAGCCGTGCATCGAACGCGGCGACGAGATTACCACTGACTCTAATCATGGTAACGACCACGCACTTGTTCCACGTCACCTAACATGAGCATCCGGTGCAACAAACTTTTTTTCCACACTTCGCGGCGCTTCGAAAGCCGTGCATCGAACGTGCGACAAGATTACCACAGACTCCATCGTGGTAGCGACCACGCTCTTGTTCCACGTCACCTAACATGAGCATCCGGGCGCGCAAATTTTTTTCACACTTCTCGCGCTTCTCGAAAAGCCGTGCATCGAACGGGCGACGAGATTACCACTGACTCCAATCTTGGTAACGACCACGCACTTGTTCCACGTCACCTATCATGAGCATCCGGTGCAACAAAATTTTTTGCACCCTTCTGGTGCGCTTCTCGAAAGCCATGCATCGAACGTGCGACGAGATTACCACTGACTCCAATCGTGGTAACGACCACGCACTTATTCCACATCACCTATGATGAGCATCCGGTGCAACAAAATTTTTTTGCACACTTTTGGTGTGCTTCTCGGATCCCGTGCATCGAACGTGCGATGAGATTACCACTGACTCCAATCGAGGTAACGACCATGCAGTTGTTCCACGTCACGTAACATGAGCATCCGGTGCACCAATATTTTTTGCACACTTCGTGCGCGCTTCGAAAGCCGCATCGAACGCGGCGACGAGATTACCACTGACTCCAATCGTGGTAACGACCACGCACTTGTTCCACGTCACCTATCATGAGCATCCGGTGCAACAAAATTTTTTGCACACTTCTGGTGCGCTTCTTGAAAGCCATGCATCGAACGTGCGACGAGATTACCACTGACTCCAATCGTGGTAATGACCACGCACTTGTTCCACATCACCTAACATGAGCATCCGGTGTACCAATATTTTTTCTCGCACACTTCTTGTGCGCTCTCGAAAACCGTGCATCGAACGTGCGATGAGATTACTATCGACTCCAATCGTGGTAACGACCACGCAGTTGTTCCACGCCACGTAACATGAGCATCCGGTGCACCAATATTTTTTGCACACTTCTCGCGGCGCTTCCCGAAAGCCGTGCATCGAACGTGCGACGAGATTACCATTGACTCCAATCGTGGTAACGACCACGCACCTGTTCCACGTCACCTAACATGAGCATCCGGGGCACCAAAATTTTTTTGCACACTTCTCGTGCGCTTCACGAAAGCCGTGCATCAACGTACGATGAGATTACCACTGACTCCAATCATGGTAACGACCACGCACTTGTTCCACGTCACCTAACATGAGCATCCGGTGCAACAAAATTTTTTCTGCACACTTTCGTGCGCTTTCGAAAGCTGTGCATCGAACGTGCGATGAGATTACCATTGACTCCAATCGTAGTAACGACCACTCACTTTCTCCACGTCACCTAACATGAGCATCCTAAGGCGACAAATTTGTTTTGCACACTTCTAGTGCGCTTCCCGAAAGCCGTGCATCGAACGTGCGACGAGATTACCACTGACTCCAATCATGGTAACGACCACGCAGTTGTTCCACGTCAACTAACATGAGCATCCGGTGCAACAAAATTGTTTTGCACACTTCTGGTGCGCTTCCCGAAAGCCGTGCATCAAACGTGCGACGAGATTACCACTGACTCCAATCATGGTAACGACCAAGCACTTGTTCCACGTCACCTAACATGAGCATCCGGTGCACCAATATTTTTCTCGCACACTTCTTGTGGGCTTCTAAAAACCGTGCATCAAACGTGCGACGAGATTACCACCGACTCCAATCGTAACGACCACGCACTTGTTCCACGTCACCTAACTTGAGCATCCGGTGCAACAAATTTGTTTTGCACACTTCTAGTGTGCTTCCTAAAGCCGTGCATCGAACGGTGACGAGATTACCACTGACTCCAATCATGGTAACGACCACACAGTTGTTCCACGTCACCTAACATGAGCATCCGGTGCAACAAAAATTTTTTGCACACTTCTAGTGCGCTTCCCGAAAGCCGTGCATCGAACGCGCGATGAGATTACCACTGACTCCAATCGTGGTAACGACCACGCACTTGTTCCACGTCACCTATCATGAGCATCCGGTGCAACAAAATTTTTGCACACTTGGTGCGCTTCGAAAGCCATGCATCGAACGTGCGACGAGATTACCATCGACTCCAATCGTGGTAACGACCACGCACTTATTCCACATCACCTATGATGAGCATCCGTGCAACAAAATTTTTTGCACACTTTTGGTGTGCTTCTCGGATCCCGTGCATCGAACATGCGATGAGATTACCACTGACACGCACTTGTTCCACATCACCTAACATGAGCATCCGGTGCACCAAAATTTTTTTGCACACTTCTCGTTCGCTTCCCGAAAGCCGTGCATCGAACGTGCGATGAGATTACCACTGACTCCAATCGAGGTAACGACCATGCAGTTGTTCCACGTCACGTAACATGAGCATCCGGTGCACCAATATTTTTTTGCACACTTCTCGTGCGCTTCCCGAAAGCCGTGCATCGAACGTGCGACGAGATTACCACTGACTCCAATCGTGGTAACGACCACGCACTGCTCCACGTCACCTAACATGAGCATCCCGGGCGCAAAAAATTTTTTTCACACTTTCGTGCGCTTCACGAAAGCCGCATCGAACGCACGATGAGATTACCACGACTCCAATCATGGTAACGACCACGCACTTGTTCCACGTCACCTAACATGAGCATCCGGTGCAACAAAATTTTTTTGCACACTTCTCGTGCGCTTCTCGAAAGCTGTGCATCGAACGTGCGATGAGATTACCACTGACTCCAATCGTGGTAACGACCACTCACTTGTTCCACGTCACCTAACATGAGCATCTGGTGCAACAAATTTGTTTTGCACACTTCTAGTGCGCTTCCCCGAAAGCCGCATCGAACGTGCGACGAGATTACCATCGACTCCAATCATGGTAACGACCACGCAGTTGTTCCACGCCAACTAACAAGAGCATCCGGTGCAACAAAATTGTTTTGCACTTCGGTGCGCTTCAAAAAGCCGTGCATCAAACGTGCGACGAGATTACCATCGACTCCAATCATGGTAACGACCAAGCACTTGTTCCACGTCACCTAACATGAGCATCCGGTGCACCAATATTTTTCTGCACACTTCTTGTGGGCTTCTCGAAAACCGTGCATCAAACGTGCGACGAGATTACCACTGACTCCAATCGTGTAACGACCACGCACTTGTTCCACGTCACCTAACTTGAGCATCCGGTGCAACAAATTTGTTTTGCACACTTCTAGTGTGCTTCCCGAAAGCCGTGCATCGAACGTGTGACGAGATTACCACTGACTCCAATCATGGTAACGACCACACAGTTGTTCCACGTCACCTAACATGAGCATCCGGTGCAACAAAAATTTTTTGCACACTTCTAGTGCGCTTCCCGAAAGCCGTGCATCGAACGCGCGATGAGATTACCACTGACTCCAATCGTGGTAACGACCACGCACTTGTTCCACGTCACCTATCATGAGCATCCGGTGCAACAAAATTTTTTGCACACTTCTGGTGCGCTTCTCGAAAGCCATGCATCGAACGTGCGACGAGATTACCACTGACTCCAATCGTGGTAACGACCACGCACTTATTCCACATCACCTATGATGAGCATCCGTGCAACAAAATTTTTTTGCACACTTTGGTGTGCTTCTCGGATCCCGTGCATCGAACATGGATGAGATTACCACCGACACGCACTTGTTCCACATCACCTAACATGAGCATCCGGTGCACCAAAATTTTTTGCACACTTCGCTCGCTTCCCGAAAGCCGCATCGAACGTGCGATGAGATTACCACCGACTCCAATCGAGGTAACGACCATGCAGTTGTTCCACGCCACGTAACATGAGCATCCGTGCACCAATATTTTTTGCACACTTCTCGCGGCGCTTCCCGAAAGCCGTGCATCGAACGCGACGAGATTACCATCGACTCCAATCGTGGTAACGACCACGCACTGCTCCACGCCACCTAACATGAGCATCCGGGCGCCAAAATTTTTTTCACACTTCGCGCTTCACGAAAGCCGCATCGAACGATACGATGAGATTACCACAGACTCCAATCATGGTAACGACCACGCACTTGTTCCACGCCACCTAACATGAGCATCCGGTGCAACAAAATTTTTCTGCACACTTTCGCGCTTCTCGAAAGCTGTGCATCGAACGCATGGCGATGAGATTACCATCGACTCCAATCGTGGTAACGACCACTCACTTGTTCCACGTCACCTAACATGAGCATCCTGGTGCAACAAATTTGTTTTGCACACTTCTAGTGCGCCTTCCCGAAAGCCGCATCGAACGTGCGACGAGATTACCATCGACTCCAATCATGGTAACGACCACGCAGCTTGTTCCACGCCAACTAACATGAGCATCGGTGCAACAAAATTGTTTTGCACACTTCGGTGCGCTTCCCGAAAGCCGTGCATCAAACGTGCGACGAGATTACCACTGACTCCAATCATGGTAACGACCAAGCACTTGTTCCACGTCACCTAACATGAGCATCCGGTGCACCAATATTTTTCTGCACACTTCTTGTGGGCTTTCGAAAACCGTGCATCAAACGTGCGACGAGATTACCACTGACTCCAATCGTGTAACGACCACGCACTTGTTCCACGTCACCTAACTTGAGCATCCGGTGCAACAAATTTGTTTTGCACACTTCTAGTGTGCTTCCCGAAAGCCGTGCATCGAACGTGTGACGAGATTACCACCGACTCCAATCATGGTAACGACCCACGCTTGTTCCACGCCACCTAACATGAGCATCCGGTGCAACAAAAATTTTTGCACACTTCTAGTGCGCTTCCCCGAAAGCCGTGCATCGAACGCGCGATGAGATTACCACGACTCCAATCGTGGTAACGACCACGCACTTGTTCCACGTCACCTATCATGAGCATCCGTGCAACAAAAATTTTTGCACACTCGTGTGCGCTCGAAAGCCATGCATCGAACGTGCGACGAGATTACCATCGACTCCAATCGTGGTAACGACCACGCACTTATTCCACATCACCTATGATGAGCATCCGGTGCAACAAAATTTTTTGCACACTTTTGGTGTGCTTCTCGGATCCCTGCATCGAACATGCGATGAGATTACCACCGACACGCACTTGTTCCACATCACCTAACATGAGCATCCGTGCACCAAAATTTTTTGCACACTTCGCTCGCTTCCCGAAAGCCGCATCGAACGTGCGATGAGATTACCACCGACTCCAATCGAGGTAACGACCATGCAGTTGTTCCACGTCACGTAACATGAGCATCCGGTGCACCAATATTTTTGCACACTTTCGCGGCGCTTCCCGAAAGCCGTGCATCGAACGTGCGACGAGATTACCACCGACTCCAATCGTGGTAACGACCACGCACTGCTCCACGTCACCTAACATGAGCATCCGGGCGCCAAAATTTTTTTCACACTTCTCGTGCGCTTCACGAAAGCCGTTGCATCGAACGTACGATGAGATTACCACGACTCCAATCATGGTAACGACCACGCACTTGTTCCACGTCACCTAACATGAGCATCCTGCAACAAAATTTTTCGCACATTTCGTGCGCTTCTCGAAAGCTGTGCATCGAACGCGATGAGATTACCATCGACTCCAATCGTGGTAACGACCACTCACTTGTTCCACGTCACCTAACATGAGCATCTGGTGCAACAAATTTGTTTTGCACACTTCTAGTGCGCTTCCTGAAAGCCGTGCATCGAACGTGCGACGAGATTACCACTGACTCCAATCATGGTAACGACCACGCAGTTGTTCCACGTCAACTAACATGAGCATCCGGTGCAACAAAATTGTTTTGCACACTTCTGGTGCGCTTCCCGAAAGCCGTGCATCAAACGTGCGACGAGATTACCACTGACTCCAATCATGGTAACGACCACGCACTTGTTCCACGTCACCTAACATGAGCATCCGGTGCACCAATATTTTTCTGCACACTTCTTGTGCGCTTCTCGAAAGCCGTGCATCAAACGGGCGACGAGATTACCACTGACTCCAATCGTGGTAACGACCACGCACTTGTTCCACGTCACCTAACATGAGCATCCGGTGCAACAAATTTGTTTTGCATACTTCTAGTGTGCTTCCCGAAAGCCGTGCATCGAACGTGTGACGAGATTACCACTGAGTCCAATCATGGTAACGACCACATAGTTGTTCCACGTCACCTAACATGAGCATCCGGTGCAACAAAATTTTTTTGCACACTTCTAGTGCGCGCTTCCCGAAAGCCGTGCATCGAACGCGCGATGAGACTACCACTGACTCCAATCGTGGTAACGACCACGCACTTGTTCCACGCCACCTATCATGAGCATCCGTGCAACAAAATTTTTTTGCACACTTCTGGTGCGCTTCTCGAAAGTCATGCATCGAACGTGCGACGAGATTACCACATCGACTCCAATCGTGGTAACGACCACGCACTTGTTCCACATCACCTATGATGAGCATCCGTGCAACAAAATTTTTTGCACACTTCTCGCGGCGCTTCCCGAAAAGCCGTGCATCGAACGTGCGATGAGATTACCATCGACTCCAATCGTGGTAACGACCACGCAGTTGTTCCACGTCACGCAACATGAGCATCCGGCGCACCATCATTTTTTTTTTTTTTGCACACTTCGCGTGCGCTTCCCGAAAGCCGCATCGAACGATGCGATGAGATTACCACCGACTCCAATCATGGTAACGACCACGCAGTTGTTCCACGCCACCTAACATGAGCATCCGGTGCAACAAAATTTTTCTGCACACTTCGTGGCGCTTCTCGAAAAGCTGTGCATCGAACGTGCGACGAGATTACCACTGACTCCAATCGTGGTAACGACCACTCACTTGTTGCACGTCACCTAACATGAGCATCCGGTGCAACAAATTTGTTTTGCACACTTCTAGTGCGCTTCACTTAAAGCCGCATCGAACGTGCGACGAGATTACCACCGACTCCAATCACGGTAAAGACCACGCACTTGTTCCACGTCAACTAACATGAGCATCCAGTGCAACAAAATTGTTTTGCACACACTTGTTCCACATCACCTAACCTGAGCATCCGGGGCAACAAAATTATTTTGTACACTTTCATGCGCTTCGAAAGCCGCATCGAACGTAAGCGACGAGATTACCACTGCCTCCAATCGTGGTAACGACCACGCACTTGTTCCATGTCACCTAACATGAGCATCCGGTGCAACAAAATTTTTTGCACACTTTCGCGGCGCTTCCCGAAAGCTGTGCATCGAACGGCGACAAGATTACCACTCGACCCCCCCATCGTGGTAACGACCATGCACTTGTTCCACGTCACCTAACATGAGCATCCGGGGCAAGAAAATTTTTTGCACACTTCTCGTGGCGCTTCCTCAAAGCCGCATCGAACGCGGCGACGAGATTACCATCGACTCCAATCGTGGTAACGACCACGCACTTGTTCCCGCCACCTAACATGAGCATCCGGTGCAACAAACTTTTTGCACACTTCGCGGCGCTTCGAAAGCCGTGCATCGAACGTGCGACAAGATTACCACTGACTCCAATCGTGGTAACGACGATGCACTTGTTCCACGTCACCTAACATGAGCATCTGGCGCACCAAAATTTTTTTGCACACATCTCGTGCACTTCCCGAAAGCCGTGCATCGAACGTGCGACGAGATTACCACTGACTCCAATCGTGGTAACGACCACGCACTTGTTCCCTGTCACCTAACATGAGCATCCGGCGCACCAAAATTTTTTTGCACACATCTCGTGCACTTCCCGAAAGCCGTGCATCGAACGTGCGACGAGATTACCACTGACTCCAATCGTGGTAACGACCACGCACTTGTTCCATGTCACCTAACATGAGCATCCGGCGCACCAAAATTTTTTTGCACACTTCATGTGCGCTTCCCGAAAAGCCGCATCGAACGTGCGACGAGATTACCATCGACCCAATCGTGGTAACGACCACGCACTTGTTCCACGTCACCTAACATGAGCATCCAGCGCACCAAAATTTTTTTGCACACTTCTCGTGCGCTTCCTGAAAGCCGTGCATCGAACGTGCGACGAGATTACCATCGACTCGGGCCGTGGTAACGACCATGCACTTGTTCCACGTCACCTAACATGAGCATCCCTTGCAACAAAAATTTTTGACACACTTCGTGCGCTTCTCGCAAGCCGCATCGAACGTGCGACAAGATTACCACTGACCCCACCGTGGTAACGACCATGCACTTGTTCCACGTCACCTAACATGAGCATCCGGGCGCACCAAAGTTTTTTTGCACACTTCTGGCGCCTTCCCCAAAAGCCGCATCGAACGTGCGACGAGATTACCACTAACTCCAATCGTGGTAACGACAACGCACTTGTTCCACGCCACCTAACATGAGCATCCGTGCAACAAATTTTTTGCACACTTTCGGCGCTTCTCGAATGCCGCGCATCGATCGTGCGACGAGATTACCATCGACTCCAATCGTGGTAACGACCACGCACTTGTTCCACATCACCTAACATGAGCATCCGTGCAACAAAAATTTTTTGCACACTTCGCGGCGCTTCCCGAAAGCCGTGCATCGAACGTGCGACAAGATTACCACCGACTCCCACCGTGGTAACGACCACGCACTTGTTCCACGCCACCTAACATGAGCATCTGATGCAAGATAATTTTTTTTGCACACTTCTCGGCGCTTCCTCAAAGCCGTGCATTGAACTTGCAACGAGATTACCACTGACTCCAATCGTGGTAACGACCACGCACTTGTTCAAGGCCACCTAACATGAGCATCCGGTGCAATAAACTTTTTTCCACACTTCGTGGCGCTTCTCGAAAGCCGTGCATCTAACGCGGCGACAAGATTACCACCGACTCCAATCGTGGTAGCGACCACGCTCTTGTTCCACGCCACCTAACATGAGCATCCTGGCGCACAAAAATTTTTTTTTGCACACTTCTCGGCGCTTCTCGAAAGCGTGCATCGAACGCGGCGACGAGATTACCACCGACTCCAATAGTGGTAACGACCACGCCCTTGTTCCATGTCACCTAACATGAGCATCCGGTGCAACAAAATTTTTTGCACACTTCTCGCACTTCCGTAAAGCCGTGCATCGAACGCAAGTGACGAGATTACCATCGACTCCAATCGTGGTAACGACCACGCACTTGTTCCACGTCACCTAACATGAGCATCCTGTGCAACAAAATTTTTTTGCACACTTCTCGAAAGCCATTCTCGAAAAGCCATGCATCGAACGAGTGAGCGAGATTACCACTAACTCCAATCGTGGTAACGACCACGCACTTGTTCCACGCCACCTAACATGAGCATCCGTGCAATAAAGTTTTTTGCACACTCTGGTGCGCTTCTAAAGCCGCGGCATCGAACGTGCGACGAGATTACCACGACTCCAATCGTGGTAACGACCATGCACTTGTTCCACGTCACCTAACATAAGCATCCGTGCAACAAAATTTTTTGCACACTTCTCGCGGCGCTTCCCGAAAAGCCGTGCATCGAACGTGCGACAAGATTACCATCGACTCCAATCGTGGTAACGACCACGCACTTGTTCCACGCCACCTAACATGAGCATCCGGTGCAACAAACTTTTTGCACACTTCTTGTGCGCTCCCAAAAAAAGCCGCATCGAACGCGGCGACAAGATTACCATCGACTCCAATCGTGGTAACGACGATGCACTTGTTCCACGTCACCTAACATGAGCATCCGTGCAACAAAATTTTTTGCACACTTCGGTGCGCTTCTCGAAAAGCCGGGCATCAAATATGCGACGAGATTACCATCGACTCCAATCGTGGGTAACGACCACGCACTTGTTCCACGTCACCTAACATGAGCATCCGCGCACCAAAATTTTTTTGCACACTTCGTGTGCTTCCCGAAAGCCGCATCGAACGCGGCGACGAGATTACCATCGACTCCAGCCGTGGTAACGACCATGCACTTGTTCCACGTCACCTAACATGAGCATCCCTTGCAACAAAATTTTTTGCACACTTCGCGGCGCTTCCCGAAAAGCCGCGGCATCGAACGCGCGACGAGATTACCATCGACTCCAGTCGTGGTAACGAATTCATGCACTTGTTCCACGCCACCTAACATGAGCATCCCTTGCAACAAAATTTTTTACACACACTTCGTGCGCTTCTCGCGAAGCCGCATCGAACGTGCGACAAGATTACCACGACTCCAATCGTGGTAACGACCACGCACTTGTTCCACGTCACCTAACATGAGCATCCGCGCACCAAAAGTTTTTTGCACACTTCTCGGTGCGCTTCCCGAAAGCTCGCATCGAAACGGCGACAAGATTACCATCGACTCCAATCGTGGTAACGACCACGCACTTGTTCCACGTCACCTAACATGAGCATCCGTGCAACAAAATTTTTTGCACACTTCGCGGCGCCTTCCCGAAAAGCTGTGCACGAACGTGCGACAAGATTACCACTGACTCCAATCGTGGTAACGATCACGCACTTGTTCCACGTCACCTAACATGAGCATCCGGTGCAACAAACTTTTTTTGCACACTTCTTGTGCGCTTCTCGAAAGCCATGCATCGAACGGCGACAAGATTACCACTGACTCCAATCGTGGTAACGACGATGCACTTGTTCCACGCCACCTAACATGAGCATCCGGTGCAACAAAATTTTTTGCACACTTCTGGTGCGCTTGTTCCACGTCTAAAGCCGTGCATCAAATATGCGACGAGATTACCATCGACTCCAATCGTGGTAACGACCACGCACTTGTTCCACGCCACCTAACATAAGCATCCGTGCAACAAAATTTTTTGCACACTTCGCGGCGCTTTCCCGAAAGCTGTGCATCGAACGCATGGACAAGATTACCATCGACTCCAATCGTGGTAACGACCACGCACTTGTTCCACGTCACCTAACATGAGCATCCGTGCAACAAACTTTTTTGCACACTTTGTGCGCTTGTTTCGAAAAGCCGCAAATCGAACGCGACAAGATTACCACCGACTCCAATCGTGGTAACGACGATGCACTTGTTCCACGTCACCTAACATGAGCATCCGGTGCAACGAAATTTTTTGCACACTGTGCGCCGAAAGCCGCGGCATCAAATATGCGACGAGATTACCACTGACTCCAATCGTGGTAACGACCACGCACTTGTTCCACGTCACCTAACATGAGCATCCGCGCACCAAAATTTTTTACACACTTCTCGTGCTTTCCCGAAAGCCGCATCGAACGTGCGACGAGATTACCATCGACTCCGCCGTGGTAACGACCATGCACTTGTTCCACGTCACCTAACATGAGCATCCCTTGCAACAAAAATTTTTGCACACTTCGCGGCGCTTCCCGAAAGCCGGCATCGAACGTGTGCGACGAGATTACCACTGACCTCAGCCGTGGTAACGACCATGCACTTGTTCCACGCCACCTAACATGAGCATCCCTTGCAACAAAAATTTTTTTTACACACCCTCGTGGCGCTTCTCGCAGCCGCATCGAACGCGGCGACAAGATTACCATCGACTCCAATCGTGGTAACGACCACGCACTTGTTCCACGTCACCTAACATGAGCATCCGCGCACCAAAGTTTTTTGCACACTTCTGTGCGCTTCCCGAAAGCTCGCATCGAACGCGGCGACAAGATTACCATCGACCCAATCGTGGTAACGACCACGCACTTGTTCCACGCCACCTAACATGAGCATCCTGCAACAAAAATTTTTTGCACACTTTCGGCGCTTCCCGAAAGCTGTGCATCGAACGTGCGACAAGATTACCACTGACTCCAATCGTGGTAACGACCACGCACTTGTTCCACGCCACCTAACATGAGCATCCGTGCAACAAACTTTTTGCACACTTTGTGCGCTTCTCAAAGCCGCATCGAAATATGCGACAAGATTACCACTGACTCCAATCGTGGGTAACGACCATGCACTTGTTCCACGTCACCTAACATGAGCATCCGTGCAACAAAATTTTTTGCACACTTCGTGCGCGCTTCTCGAAAAGCCGCATCAAATATGCGACGAGATTACCATCGACTCCAATCGTGGTAACGACCACGCACTTGTTCCACGCCACCTAACATGAGCATCCTCAAGTGGCAACAAAATTTTTTTTGCACACTTCATGCGCTTTCTCAAAGCCATGCACGAACGCAAGCGACGAGATTACCACTAACTCCAATCGTGGTAACGACCATGCACTTGTTCCACGTCACCTAACATGAGCATCCGTGCAACAAAATTTTTTTGCACACTTCGTGCGCCTCTAAAGTCGCGGCATCGAACGCGCGACGAGATTACCATCGACTCCAATCGTGGTAACGACCATGCACTTGTTCCACGTCACCTAACATGAGCATCCTGCAACAAAATTTTTTGCACACTTCGTGCGCTTCCCGAAAGCTGTGCATCGAACGTGCGACAAGATTACCATCGACTCCAATCGTGGTAACGACCACGCACTTGTTCCACGTCACCTAACATGAGCATCCGTGCAACAAAATTTTTGCACACTTTGTGCGCTCGAAAGCCGCATCTAACGCGGCGACAAGATTACCACTAACTCCAATCGTGGTAACGACCATGCACTTGTTCCACGTCACCTAACATGAGCATCCGGCAATAAAAATTTTTTGCACACTTCGTGCGCTTTCGAAAGCCGTGCATCAAATATGCGACGAGATTACCACATCGACTCCAATCGTGGTAACGACCACGCACTTGTTCCACGCCACCTAACATGAGCATCCGCACAAAAAATTTTTTGCACACTTCGTGTGCTTCCCGAAAGTTGCATCGAACGTGCGACGAGATTACCATCGACTCCAATCGTGGTAACGACCATGCACTTGTTCCACGCCACCTAACATGAGCATCCCTTGCAACAAAATTTTTTGCACACTTCGCGCTCTCGAAAGCCGCATCGAACGCGGCGACGAGATTACCACTGAACGGGTAACGACCACGCACTTGTTCCACGCCACCTAACATGAGCATCCGGGTGCACCAAAGTTTTTTGCAAGATTACCATCGGTCCAATCGCGGGGTAACAACCACGCACTTGTTCCACGTCACCTAACATGAGCATCCGTGCAACAAAATTTTTTGCACACTTCTTCGGCGCTTCTCGAATGCCGTGCACGATCGCGGCGACGAGATTACCATCGACTCCAATCGTGGTAACGACCACGCACTTGTTCCACGCCACCTAACATGAGCATCCGTGCAACAAAGTTTTTTGCACACTTCTCGTGCGCTCCCGAAAGTGTGCATCGAATGTGCGACAAGATTACCACTGACTCCCATCGTGGTAACGACCACGCACTTGTTCCACGCCACCTAACATGAGCATCCCTTGCAACAAAATTTTTACACACTTCGTGCGCTTCTAAAGCCGCATCGAACATGCGACAAGATTACCATCGACTCCAATCGTGGTAACGACCACGCACTTGTTCCACGTCACCTAACATGAGCATCCGGCGCACAAAGTTTTTTTGCACACTTCGGGTGCGCCTCAAAGCCGTGCATCGAACTTGCGACGAGATTACCACTGACTCCAATCGTGGTAACGACCACGCACTTGTTCCACGTCACCTAACATGAGCATCCGGTGCATAAAAATTTTTTTGCACACTCTCGCGCGCTTTCGAAAGCCGCGGCATCGAACGTGCGACAAGATTACCATCGACTCCCAATCGTGGTAACGACCACGCACTTGTTCCACGTCACCTAACATGAGCATCCGATGCAAGAAAATTTTTTGCACACTTCGCTTTGCGCTCAAAGCCGTGCACGAACTTGCAACGAGATTACCATCGACTCCAACCGTGGTAACGACCACGCACTTGTTCCACGTCACCTAACATGAGCATCCGGTGCAACAAAATTTTTTGCACACTTTCCACGCCACCTAACCCGCGAAAAGCCATGCATCGAACGTGCGACAAGATTACCATCGACTCCAATCGTGGTAACGACCACGCACTTGTTCCACGTCACCTAACATGAGCATCCGGCGCAACAAATTTTTTTTGCACACTTCGTGCGCTTCGAAAAAGCCGTGCATCGAACGTGCGACGAGATTACCATCGACTCCAATCGTGGTAACGACCATGCACTTGTTCCACGTCACCTAACATGAGCATCCGGCGCAACAAAATTTTTGCACACTTCATGCGCTTCCCGAAAGCTGTGCATCGAACGTGCGACAAGATTACCATCGACTCCAATCGTGGTAACGACCACGCACTTGTTCCACGTCACCTAACATGAGCATCCCGTGCAACAAAATTTTTTTGCACACTTCTCGTGCGCTTCCTCGAAAGCCGTGCATCGAACGTATGCGGAAGATTACCATCGACTCCAATCGTGGTAACGACCATGCACTTGTTCCACGTCACCTAACATGAGCATCCGGTGCAACAAAAATTTTTTTGCACACTTTAGCGCGCTCGAAAAGCCGTGCATCGAATATGCGACGAGATTACACATCGACTCCAATCGTGGTAACGACCACGCACTTGTTCCACGTCACCTAACATGAGCATCCTGTGCAACAAATTTTTTTGCACACTTCGCGCGCTTCCCGAAAGCCATGCATCGAACGTGCGACAAGATTACCATCGACTCCAATCGTGGTAACGACCACGCACTTGTTCCACGTCACCTAACATGAGCATCCTGCAACAAAATTTTTTGCACACTTCTAGTGCGCTTCTCAAAAGTCGCCGCATCGAACGCGGCGACAAGATTACCACCGACCCAATCGTGGTAACGACTCATGCACTTGTTCCACGCCACCTAACATGAGCATCCGGTGCAACAAAAATTTTTTGCACACTTCTCGTGCGCTTCCCGAAAGCCGCGGCATCAAATATGCGACAAGATTACCATCGACTCCATCGTGGTAACGACTCACGCACTTGTTCCACGTCACCTAACATGAGCATCCGTGCAAGAAAAATTTTTTGCACACTTCGCGGCGCTTCCGAAAGCCGCACGAACGTTGCGACAAGATTACCATCGACTCCAACGTGGTAACGACCACGCACTTGTTCCACGCCACCCAACATGAGCATCCGGTGCAAGAAAATTTTTTGCACACTTCGTGCGCTATCCTAAAAGCCGTGCATCAAATAAAGCGACAAGATTACCATCGATTCCAATCGTGGTAACGACCACGCACTTGTTCCACGTCACCTAACATGAGCATCCTTGCAACAAAATTTTTTGCACACTTCGCGGCGCTCCCTCGAAAGCCGTGCACGAACGTGCGACGAGATTACCATCGACCCAATCGTGGTAACGACCACGCACTTGTTCCACGTCACCTAACATGAGCATCCGTGCAACAAAATTTTTTGCACACTTCTCGCGGCGCTTCCCCGAAAGCCGCATCGAACGGCGACGAGATTACCATCGATTCCAATCGTGGTAACGACCACGCACTTGTTCCACGTCACCTAACATGAGCATCCGGTGCAACAAATTTTTTTGCACACTTCGGCGCTTCCCGAAAAGCCGTGCATCGAACGTGCGACAAGATTACCATTGACTCCAATCGTGGTAACGACCACGCACTTGTTCCACGTCACCTAACATGAGCATCCTGATGCAAAAATTTTTTTGCACACTTCTCACAAGCGCTTTCCCTCAAAGCATATGCATTGAACTTGCAACGAGATTACCATCGACTCCAATCGTGGTAACGACCACGCACTTGTTCCACGTCACCTAACATGAGCATCCGGTGCAACAAACTTTTTTCCACTTCGTGCGCTCTCGAAAGCCGTGCATCGAACGTGCGACAAGATTACCACCGACTCCAATCGTGGCAGCGACCACGCACTTGTTCCACGTCACCTAACATGAGCATCTGGCGCAACAAAATTTTTGCACACACCTCGTGCGCTCTCGAAAGCCGTGCATCGAACGTATGGCGACGAGATTACCATCGACTCCAATCGTGGTAACGACCATGCACTTGTTCCACGTCACCTAACATGAGCATCCGGCGCACTAAAATTTTTTTGCACACTTTCGTAATGCGCTTCCCGAAGGTCGCATCGAACGTGCGACGAGATTACCACGACTCCAATCGTGGTAACGACCACGCACTTGTTCCACGTCACCTAACATGAGCATCCGGTGCAACAAAATTTTTTGCACACTTCTCGTGCGCTTGCGCTTTAAAAGCCGTGCATCGAACGCGCGACGAGATTACCATCGACTCCAATCGTGGTAACGACCACGCACTTGTTCCATCGTCACCTAACATGAGCATCCGTGCAACAAAATTTTTTGCACACTTCTCATGCGCTTCCTCGAAAGCCGCGCGAACATGCGACGAGATTACCATCGACTCCAATCGTGGGTAACGACCATGCACTTGTTCCCACGCCACCTAACATGAGCATCCCTTGCAACAAAAATTTTTTTTGCACACTTCGCGCCAGCAGCTTCCACCGTGGTAACGAAAGCCATGCATCGAACGTGCGAGCGAGATTACCACTAACTCCAATCGTGGTAACGACTGTGCACTTGTTCCACGTCACCTAACATGAGCATCGGTGCAATAAAGTTTTTTTGCACACTTCTAGTGCGCTCCCGAAAAAGCCGTGCACGAACGTGCGACGAGATTACCATCGACTCCAATCGTGGTAACGACCACGCACTTGTTCCACGTCACCTAACATGAGCATCCGTGCAACAAACTTTTTTGCACACTTTGTGCGCTTCCTCAAAAGCGTGCATCGAACGTGCGACAAGATTACCACTGACTCCAATCGTGGTAACGACGATGCACTTGTTCCACGTCACCTAACATGAGCATCCGTGCAACAAAATTTTTTTGCACACTTACGGCGCGCTCGAAAGTCGCATCAAATATGCGACGAGATTACCATCGACTCCAATCGTGGTAACGACCACGCACTTGTTCCACGTCACCTAACATGAGCATCCGCGCAAAAAATTTTTTTTTTGCACACTTCGTGTGCTTCCCGAAAGCCGCATCGAACGTGCGACGAGATTACCATCGACTCCGGCCGTGGTAACGACCATGCACTTGTTCCACGTCACCTAACATGAGCATCCGTTGCAACAAAATTTTTTGCACACTTCTCGTGCGCTTCTCGAAAAGCGTGCATCGAACGGCGACGAGATTACCATCGACTCCAATCGTGGTAACGACCATGCACTTGTTCCACGTCACCTAACATGAGCATCCGGCGCACCAAAGTTTTTTGCACACTTCTGGTGCGCTTCGAAAGCCGTGCATCGAACGTGCGACGACATTACCATCGACTCCAATCGCGGGTAACGACCACGCACTTGTTCCACGTCACCTAACATAAGCATCCGGTGCAACAAAATTTTTTGCACACTTCTCGCGGCGGTTCCCGAAAAGCCGTGCATCGAACGTGCGACAAGATTACCATCGACTCCAATCGTGGTAACGACCACGCACTTGTTCCACGTCACCTAACATGAGCATCCGGTGCAACAAACTTTTTTGCACACTTCTTGTGCGCTTCTCGAAAGCCGTGCATCGAACGTGCGACAAGATTACCACGACTCCAATCGTGGTAACGACGATGCACTTGTTCCACGTCACCTAACATGAGCATCCGTGCAACAAAATTTTTTGCACACTTCTGGTGCGCTTCGAAAAGCCGCATCAAATATGCGACGAGATTACCATCGACTCCAATCGTGGTAACGACCACGCACTTGTTCCACGTCACCTAACATGAGCATCCGGTGCAAGAAAATTTTTTGCACACTTTCGCGGCGCTTCTCGAGTTTGCACGATCGTGCGACGAGATTACCACTGACTCCAATCGTGGTAACGACTCACGCACTTGTTCCACGTCACCTAACATGAGCATCCGGTGCAACAAAATTTTTTGCACACTCTCGTGCGCTTCAAAGCTGTGCATCGAATGTGCGACAAGATTACCATCGATTCCCATCGTGGTAACGACCACGCACTTGTTCCACGTCACCTAACATGAGCATCCCTTGCAACAAAAATTTTTACACACTTCGCGGCGCTTTCTCGAAAGCCGTGCATCGAACGGGCGACGAGATTACCATCGACTCCAATCGTGGTAACGACCACGCACTTGTTCCACGTCACCTAACATGAGCATCCGGCGCACTAAAGTTTTTTGCACACTTCGGTGCGCTTCTAAAGCCGCATCGAACGCGGCGACGAGATTACCACGACTCCAATCGTGGTACCGACCACGCACTTGCTCCACGCCACCTAACATGAGCTTCCGTGCAACAAAAATTTTTTGCACACTTCGTGCGCTTCCCGAAAAGCGCGGCATCGAACGTGCGACAAGATTACCATCGACTCCCATCGTGGTATCGACCACGCACTTGTTCCACGTCACCTAACATGAGCATCTGATGCAAGATAATTTTTTTGCACACTTTCGTGCGCTTCCTCAAAGCCGTGCATTGAACTTGCAACGAGATTACCATCGACTCCAATCGTGGTAACGACCACGCACTTGTTCCGCGTCACCTAACATGAGCATCCTGGCAACAAAGTTTTTTTCCACACTTTCGGCGCTTCGAAAAGCCGTGCATCGAACGGCGACAAGATTACCATTGACTCCAATCGTGGTAGCGACTCACGCCTTGTTCCACGTCACCTAACATGAGCATCCGCGCACCAAAATTTTTTTCACACTTCTCGCGGCGCTTCTCGAAAGCCGTGCATCGAACGTGCGACGAGATTACCATCGACTCCAATCGTGGTAACGACCACGCACTTGTTCCACGTCACCTAACATGAGCATCCCGTGCAACAAAACTTTTTTGCACACTTCATGTGCGCTTCTCGAAAGCCATGCATCGAACGCGGCGACGAGATTACCACTAACTCCAATTGTGGTAACGACCACGCACTTGTTCCACGTCACCTAACATGAGCATCCGGTGCAATAAAGTTTTTTTGCACACTTCGTGCGCGCTCGAAAGCCGCATCGAACGCGGGCGACGAGATTACCACCGACTCCAATCGTGGTAACGACCATGCACTTGTTCCACGTCACCTAACATAAGCATCCAAAGGCAACAAAAATTTTTTGCACACTTTCGTGCGCTTCTAAAAGCCGCGGCATCGAACGTGCGACAAGATTACCACTCGACTCCAATCGTGGCAACGATCACAAGCACTTGTTCCACGTCACCTAACATGAGCATCCGGTGCAACAAACTTTTTTTTGCACACTTCTTGCGCTTCTCGAAAAGCCGGCATCGAACGTGCGACAAGATTACCACCGACTCCAATCGTGGTAACGACGATGCACTTGTTCCACGTCACCTAACATGAGCATCCGGTGCAACAAAAATTTTTTGCACACTTCAAGCGGTTTTCCGAAAGCCGTGCATCAAATATGCGACGAGATTACCATCGACTCCAATCGTGGTAACGACCACGCACTTGTTCCACGTCACCTAACATGAGCATCCCTTGCAACAAAATTTTTTGCACACTTCGTGTGCTTCCCGAAAGCCGTGCATCGAACGTGCGACGAGATTACCATCGACCCAGCCGTGGTAACGACCATGCACTTGTTCCACGTCACCCAACATGAGCATCCGTTGCAACAAAATTTTTTGCACACTCGTGCGCTTCTCGAAAGCTGTGCATCGAACGAAGCGACGAGATTACCATCGACTCCAATCGTGGTAACGACCATGCACTTGTTCCACGTCACCTAACATGAGCATCCGCGCAACAAAAATTTTTTTTGCACACTTTGGTGCGCTTCCCGAAAGCCGTGCATCGAACGTGCGACGACATTACCATCGACTCCAATCGTGGTAACGACCACGCACTTGTTCGACGTCACCTAACATGTGCATCCGGTGCAAGAAAAATTTTTGCACACTTCTCGGCGCTTCTCGAATGCCGTGCATCGATCGTGCCACGAGATTACCATCGACTCCAATCGTGGTAACGACCACGCACTTGTTCCACGCCACCTAACATGAGCATCCGGTGCAACAAAAATTTTTTGCACACTTCGGCGCTCCCGAAAGCCGTGCATCGAATGTGCGACAAGATTACCACTGATTCCCATCGTGGTAACGACCACGCACTTGTTCCACGTCACCTAACATGAGCATCCCTTGCAACAAAAAATTTTTTACACACTTCTCGCGGCGCTTCTCGAAAAGCCGTGCATCGAACGTGCGACGAGATTACCATCGACTCCAATCGTGGTAACGACCACGCACTTGTTCCACGTCACCTAACATGAGCATCCGGCGCACAAAAGTTTTTTTGCACACTCGGTGCGCTCCCCGAAAGCCGTGCATCGAACGTGCGACAAGATTACCATCGACTCCAATCGTGGTAACGACCACGCACTTGTTCCACGCCACCTAACATGAGCATCCGGTGCAACAAACTTTTTTGCACACTTCTTGTGCGCTTCTCGAAAGCCGCATCGAACGGCATGGCGACAAGATTACCACCGACCCAATCGTGGTAACGACGATGCACTTGTTCCACGTCACCTAACATGAGCATCCGTGCAACAAAATTTTTTGCACACTTCGTGCGCTCGAAAGCCGTGCATCAAATATGCGACGAGATTACCATCGACTCCAATCGTGGTAACGACCACGCACTTGTTCCACGCCACCTAACATGAGCATCCGCGCACAAAATTTTTTTTGCACACTTCGTGTGTGCTTCCTCGAAAGCCGCGCATCGAACGTGCGACGAGATTACCATCGACTCGGCCGTGGTAACGACCATGCACTTGTTCCACGCCACCTAACATGAGCATCCCTTGCAACAAAATTTTTTTGCACACTTCGCGGCGCTCGAAAAGCCGTGCATCGAAAACGCGACGAGATTACCACCGACTCCAATCGTGGTAACGACCATGCACTTGTTCCACGCCACCTAACATGAGCATCCGCGCGCAAAGTTTTTTTGCACACTTCGTGCGCTTTAAAGCCGCATCGAACGTCGCGACGAGATTACCATCGACTCCAATCGTGGTACCGACTCACGCACTTGCTCCACGCCACCTAACATGAGCATCCGTGCAACAAAATTTTTTGCACACTTCGCTCGCTTCTCGAATGCCGCATCGATCGCGGCGACGAGATTACCACCGACCCAATCGTGGTAACGAGCACGCACTTGTTCCACGTCACCTAACATGAGCATCCGTGTAACAAAATTTTTTGCACACTTCTCGCGGCCTCCCGAAAGCTGTGCATCGAACGGCGACAAGATTACCACTAACTCCCATCGTGGTAACGACTCACGCACTTGTTCCACGTCACCTAACATGAGCATCCGATGCAAGATAATTTTTTTGCACACTTCGCGGCGCTTCCTCAAAGCCGCATTGAACTTGCAAACGAGATTACCACCGACTCCAATCATGGTAACGACCACGCACTAGTTCCGCCACCTAACATGAGCATCCGTGCAACAAACTTTTTTCCACACTTGCGGCGCCTCGAAAGCCGTTTTCGAAAGCCGCGGCGAAGATGCGACAAGATTACCACGCACTCCAATCGTGGTAGCGACCACGCTCTTGTTCCACGTCACCTAACATGAGCATCCGGCGCACCAAAATTTTTTTCACACTTCTCGGCGCTTTCTCGAAAGCCGCGGCATCGAACGTGCGACGAGATTACCATCGACTCCAATCGTGGTAACGACCACGCACTTGTTCCACGTCACCTAACATGAGCATCCCGTGCAACAAAAATTTTTTGCACACTTCTCGTAGCCGCTTTCAAAAGCCATGCATCGAACGCGCGACGAGATTACCACTAACTCCAATCGTGGTAACGACCACGCACTTGTTCCACGTCACCTAACATGAGCATCCGGTGCAATAAAGTTTTTTGCACACTTGGTGCGCTTCGAAAAGCCGTGCATCGAACGCGACGAGATTACCACCGACTCCAATCGTGCTAACGACCATGCACTTGTTCCACGTCACCTAACATAAGCATCCGTGCAACAAAATTTTTGCACACTTCTCGGCGCTTCCCCTAAAAGCTGTGCATCGAACGTGCGACAAGATTACCATCGACTCCGCCGTGGTAACGACGATGCACTTGTTCCACGTCACCTAACATGAGCATCCGGTGCAACAAAATTTTTTGCACACTGCGTGCGCTCGAAAGCCGTGCATCAAATATGCGACGAGATTACCACTGACTCCAATCGTGGTAACGACCACGCACTTGTTCCACGTCACCTAAGATGAGCATCCCGCGCACCAAAAAATTTTTTTGCACACTTCGTGCGCTTTTCCCCGAAAGCCGTGCATCGAACGTGCGACGAGATTACCACTAACTCCAATCGTGGTAACGACCACGCACTTGTTCCACGCCACCTAACATGAGCATCCGGCATACAAGAAAATTTTTGCACACTTTCGTGCGCGAATAATGCCGCATCGATCGCGCGACGAGATTACCATCGACTCCAATCGTGGTAACGAGCACGCACTTGTTCCACGCCACCTAACATGAGCATCCGTGCAACAAAATTTTTTGCACACTTCTCGCGGCGCTTCCCCGAAAGCTGTGCATCGAACGTGCGACAAGATTACCATCGACTCCCATCGTGGTAACGACCACGCACTTGTTCCACGCCACCTAACATGCGCATCCGATGCAAGATAATTTTTTGCACACTTCGCGGCGCTTTCCTCAAAGCCGCATTGAACTTGCAACGAGATTACCATCGACTCCAAACGTGGTAACGACCACGCACTTGTTCCGCGCCACCTAACATGAGCATCCGTGCAACAAACTTTTTTTCCACACTTCGTGGCGCGCTTCTCGAAAGCCGTGCATCGAACGCGGCGACAAGATTACCACAGCATCTAATCGTGGTAGCGACCACGCCTTGTTCCACGCCACCTAACATGAGCATCCGGCGCACCAAAATTTTTTCACACTTTCGTGCGCTTCTCGAAAAGTCATGCATCGAACGTGCGACAAGATTACCATCGACTCCAATCGTGGTAACGACGCATGCACTTGTTCCACGTCACCTAACATGAGCATCCGGTGCAACAAAATTTTTTGCACACTCGCGCGCCGAAAAGCCGCATCAAATATGCGACGAGATTACCATCGACTCCAATCGTGGTAACGACCACGCACTTGTTCCACGTCACCTAACATGAGCATCCGTGTAACAAAATTTTTTGCACACTTCGGTGTGCTTCGAAAGCCGTGCATCAAATATGCGACGAGATTACCATCGACTCCAATCGTGGTAACGACCACGCACTTGTTCCACGTCACCTAACATGAGCATCCAAGGCACTAAAATTTTTTTGCACACTTCGTGTGCTTTCCCGAAAAGCCGTGCATCGAACGTGCGACGAGATTACCATCGACCTGGGCCGTGGTAACGACCATGCACTTGTTCCACGTCACCTAACATGAGCATCCCTTGCAACAAAATTTTTTTTGCACACTTTCGTGCGCTCTCGAAAAGCTGTGCATCGAACGTGTGACGAGATTACCATCGACTCCAATCGTGGTAACGACCACGCACTTGTTCCACGTCACCTAACATGAGCATCCGGCGCACCAAAGTTTTTTTGCACACTCTGGTGCGCTTCCGAAAAAGCCGGCATCGAACGTGCGACGAGATTACCATCGACTCCAATCGTGGTAACGACCACGCACTTGTTCCACGCCACCTAACATGAGCATCCCTTGCAACAAAATTTTTTTGCACACTTTCGTGCGCTTTCTCGAAAGCTGTGCATCGAACGGTGACGAGATTACCATCGACTCCAATCGTGGTAACGACCACGCACTTGTTCCACGCCACCTAACATGAGCATCCGGCGCACCAAAGTTTTTTTGCACACTTCCGTGCCTTCCCAAAGCCGCATCGAACGGCGACGAGATTACCATCGACTCCAATCGTGGTAACGACCACGCACTTGTTCCACGCCACCCAACATGAGCATCCGGTACAAGAAAATTTTTTGCACACTTCGTGGCGCTTCTCGAATGCCGTACATCGATCGTGCGACGAGATTACCACCGACTCCAATCGTGGTAACGAGCACGCACTTGTTCCACGCCACCTAACATGAGCATCCGGTGCAACAAAATTTTTTGCACACTTCGTGGCGCTTCCCGAAAGCCGTGCATCGAACGTGCGACAAGATTACCATCGACTTCATCGTGGTAACGACCACGCACTTGTTCCACGTCACCTAACATGCGCATCTGATGCAAGATAATTTTTTTGCACACTTCTCGGCGCTTCCTCAAAGCCGCATTGAACTTGCAACGAGATTACCATCGACTCCAATCGTGGTAACGACCACGCACTTGTTCCGCCACCTAACATGAGCATCCGTGCAACAAACTTTTTTCCACACTTGCGGCGCTTCGAAAGCCGCATCGAACGCATGGCGACAAGATTACCATTGCATCTAATCGTGGTAGCGACCACGCTCTTGTTCCACGTCACCTAACATGAGCATCGGGCGCACCAAAATTTTTTTCACACTTCGGCGCTTTCTCGAAAGTCATGCATCGAACGTATGCGACAAGATTACCACCGACTCCAATCGTGGTAACGACGATGCACTTGTTCCACGTCACCTAACATGAGCATCCGTGCAACAAAATTTTTTTGCACACTCGCGCGCTTTCTCGAAAGCCGCGGCATCAAATATGCGACGAGATTACCATCGACTCCAATCGTGGTAACGACCACGCACTTGTTCCACGCCACCTAACATGAGCATCGGTGCAACAAAATTTTTTGCACACTTCTGGTGTGTGCTTCTCGAAAGCCGTGCATCAAATATGCGACGAGATTACCATCGACTCCAATCGTGGTAACGACCACGCACTTGTTCCACGCCACCTAACATGAGCATCCGCGCACAAAAATTTTTTTTGCACACTTCGTGTGCTTCCCGAAAGCCGCATCGAACGCGGCGACAAGATTACCATGCACTCCAATCGTGGTAGCGACCACGCTCTTGTTCCACGTCACCTAACATGAGCATCCGGCGCACCAAAATTTTTTTTCACACTTCGCGGCGCTTTCTAAAGCCGTGCATCGAACGCGGCGACGAGATTACCATCGACTCCAATCGTGGTAACGACTCACGCACTTGTTCCACGCCACCTAACATGAGCATCCCGCGGCAACAAAAATTTTTTTTGCACACTTTCGCCTTCGAAAAGCCATGCATCGAACGCGCGACGAGATTACCACTAACTCCAATCGTGGTAACGACCACGCACTTGTTCCACGCCACCTAACATGAGCATCCGGTGCAATAAAGTTTTTTTGCACACTTCGGGCGCGCTTCTCGAAAAGCCGCATCGAACGCGGTGACGAGATTACCATCGACTCCAATCGTGGTAACGACCATGCACTTGTTCCACGCCACCTAACATAAGCATCCGGTGCAACAAAAATTTTTTTGCACACTTTCGGCGCTTCCCGAAAGCCGTGCATCGAACGCGCGACAAGATTACCATCGACTCCAATCGTGGTAACGACCACGCACTTGCTCCACGTCACCTAACATGAGCATCCGGTGCAACAAACTTTTTTGCACACTTCTTGTGCGCTTCTCGAAAGCCGCATCGAACGTATGGCGACAAGATTACCACCGACTCCAATCGTGGTAACGACGATGCACTTGTTCCACGTCACCTAACATGAGCATCCGGTGCAACAAAATTTTTTGCACACTTCGTGCGCTTCGAAAACCGTGCATCAAATATGCGACGAGATTACCATCGACTCCAATCGTGGTAACGACCACGCACTTGTTCCACGTCACCTAACATGAGCATCCGCGCACCAAAATTTTTTTTGCACACTCTCGTGTGCTTCCCGAAAGCCGCATCGAACGGGCGACGAGATTACCATCGACTCCAGTCGTGGTAACGACCATGCACTTGTTCCACGTCACCTAACATGAGCATCCCTTGCAACAAAATTTTTTTTGCACACTTGTGCGCTTCTCGAAAGTCTGTGCATCGAACGTGCGACGAGATTACCACGACTCGAATCGTGGTAACGACCACGCACTTGTTCCACGTCACCTAACATGAGCATCCGGCGCACCAAAGTTTTTTGCACACTTCTGGTGCGCGCCCGAAAGCCGCATCGAACGTGCGACGAGATTACCATCGACTCCAATCGTGGTAACGACCACGCACTTGTTCCACGCCACCTAACATGAGCATCCGGTGCAAGAAATTTTTTTGCACACTTCTCGGCGCTTTCTCGAATGCCGCACGATCGCGGCGACGAGATTACCATCGACTCCAATCGTGGTAACGACCACGCACTTGTTCCACGCCACCTAACATGAGCATCCGTGCAACAAAATTTTTTGCACACTTCTCGCGGCGCTTCCCGAAAAGCAAAGGCATCGAATGTGCGACGAGATTACCATCGATTCCCATCGTGGTAACGACAACGCACTTGTTCCACGTCACCTAACATGAGCATCCCTTGCAACAAAATTTTTTACACACTTTCGTGGCGCTTCTAAAGCCGCATCGAACGTGCGACGAGATTACCACTGACTCCAATCGTGGTAACGACCACGCACTTGTTCCACGTCACCTAACATGAGCATCCGGCGCACCAAAGTTTTTTTGCACACTTCGGTGCGCTTCCCGAAAAGCCGCATCGAACGCGCGACGAGATTACCATTGACTCCAATCGTGGTAACGACCACGCACTTGTTCATCGTCACCTAACATGAGCATCCGTGCAACAAATTTTTTTGCACACTTCTCATGCGCTTCTCGAAAAGCCGTGCATCGAACATGCGACGAGATTACCATCGACTCCAATCGTGGTAACGACCACGCACTTGTTCCACGCCACCTAACATGAGCATCCCGTGCAACAAAATTTTTTGCACACTTCTCGCGCTTTCGAAAGCCATGCATCGAACGCGCGACGAGATTACCACTAACTCCAATCGTGGTAACGACCACGCACTTGTTCCACGTCACCTAACATGAGCATCCGGTGCAACAAGTTTTTTTGCACACTGCGCGCTCGAAAGCCATGCATCGAACGTATGGCGAGATTACCACCGACTCCAATCGTGGTAACGACCATGCACTTGTTCCACGTCACCTAACATGAACATCCGGTGCAACAAAATTTTTTGCACACTTCTCGCGGCGCTTCGAAAAAAGCCGCGGCATCGAACGTGCGACAAGATTACCACCGACTCCAATCGTGGTAACGACCATGCACTTGTTCCCGTCACCTAACATGAGCATCCGTGCAACAAACTTTTTTGCACACTTTCGTGGCGCTTCTCGAAAGCCGCATCGAACGCGGCGACAAGATTACCATCGACTCCAATCGTGGTAACGAGCACGCACTTGTTCCACGCCACCTAACATGAGCATCCGGTGCAACAAAATTTTTTGCACACTTCTCGTGCGCTTCCCGAAAGCCGTGCATCGAACGTGCGACAAGATTACCATCGACCCCATCGTGGTAACGACCACGCACTTGTTCCATGTCACCCGACATGAGCATCCGGTCCAACAAAATTTTTTGCACACTTCGCGGCGCTCGCAAAGCCGTGCATCGAACGTGCGACGAGACAATCGACTCCAATCGTGGTAACGACCACGCACTTGTTCCACGTCACCTAACAGAGCATCCGGTGCAATAAAGTTTTTTGCACACATCTGGTGCGCTTCTCGAAAGCCGTGCATCGAACGTGCGACGAGATTACCACGCACTCCAATCGTGGCAACGACCATGCACTTGTTCCACGCCACCTAACATAAGCATCCGTGCAACAAAATTTTTTGCACACTTCTCGCGCTTCCGAAAAGCCGTGCATCGAATGTGCGACAAGATTACCATCGATTCCCCATCGTGGTAATCGACCACGCACTTGTTCCACGTCACCTAACATGAGCATCCCTTGCAACAAAATTTTTTACACACTTCGTGCGCTTCTCGAAAGCCGCATCGAACGGCGACGAGATTACCATCGACTCCAATCGTGGTAACGACCACGCACTTGTTCCACGTCACCTAACATGAGCATCCGGGCGCACCAAAGTTTTTTTGCACACTTGGTGCGCCTCCCCAAAGCCGCATCGAACGTGCGACGAGATTACCATCGACTCCAATCGTGGTAACGACCACGCACTTGCTCCACGCCACCTAACATGAGCATCCGGTGCAACAAAATTTTTTGCACACTTCTCGGCGCTTCTCGAATGCCGCATCGATCGTGCGACGAGATTACCACCGACTCCAATCGTGGTAACGAGCACGCACTTGTTCATCGCCACCTAACATGAGCGTCCGGTGCAACAAAATTTTTTGCACACTTCTCGGCGCTTCCCCGAAAGCCGTGCATCGAACGTGCGACAAGATTACCATCGACTCCCCATCGTGGTAACGACCACGCACTTGTTCCACGTCACCTAACATGAGCATTCGATGCAACACTTCTCGCGCTTCCTCAAAGCCATGCATTGAACTTGCAACGAGATTACCACTGACTCCAATCGTGGTAACGACCACGCACTTGTTCCGCCACCTAACATGAGCATCCGGTGCAACAAACTTTTTTCCACACTTCGTGGCGCTCTCGAAAACTGCATCGAACGGCGACAAGATTACCACAGACTCTAATCGTGGTAGCGACCACGCCTTGTTCCACGCCACCTAACATGAGCATCCGGGCGCAACAAAATTTTTTTTCACACTTCAAGGCGCTTCGAAAGCCGCATCGAACGCGGGCGACGAGATTACCATCGACTTCCAATCGTGGTAACGACCACGCACTTGTTCCACGCCACCTAACATGAGCATCCGGTGCAACAAAATTTTTTGCACACTTCTCGCGCTTCGAAAGCCATGCATCGAACGTGCGACGAGATTACCACTAACTCCAATCGTGGGTAACGACCACGCACTTGTTCCACGTCACCTAACATGAGCATCCTGCAACAAAGTTTTTTTGCACACTTCGCGCTTCCTCGAAAAAGCCGCATCGAACGGCGACGAGATTACCATCGACTCCAATCGTGGTAACGACCATGCACTTGTTCCACGTCACCTAACATAAGCATCCGTGCAACAAAATTTTTTTGCACACTTCTCGGCGCTTCCCGAAAGCCGTGCATCGAACGGCGACAAGATTACCATCGACTCCAATCGTGGTAACGACCACGCACTTGTTCCACGCCACCTAACATGAGCATCCGTGCAACAAAATTTTTTGCACACTTCTCGCGGCGCTCGAAAAGCCGCATCGAACGGCGACAAGATTACCATCGACCCAATCGTGGTAACGACGATGCACTTGTTCCACGTCACCTAACATGAGCATCCGTGCAACAAAATTTTTTGCACACTGCGCGCTCGAAAGCGCGGCATCAAATATGCGACTAGATTACCATCGATCGAATCGTGGTAACGACCACGCACTTGTTCCACGTCACCTAACATGAGCATCCGGCGCACCAAAATTTTTTGCACACTTCTCGGTGCATCCCGAAAGCCGCATCGAACGTGCGACGAGATTACCATCGACTCCGCCGTGGTAACGACCATGCACCTGTTCCACGTCACCTAACATGAGCATCCCTTGCAACAAAATTTTTTGCACACTTCTCGGCGCTTCTCGAAAGCCATGCATCGATCGCGGCGACGAGATTACCATCGACTCCAATCGTGGTAACGACCACGCACTTGTTCCACGCCACCTAACATGAGCATCCAAGCGCACCAAATTTTTTTACACACTTCTCGTGCGCTTCCCCGAAAGTCGTGCATCGAACGCAGGCGACGAGATTACCATCGACTCCAATCGTGGGTAACGACCACGCACTTGTTCCACGTCACCTAACATGAGCATCCTAAGTGCAACAAATTTTTTGCACACTTCTCGCGCGCCCCGAAAGCCGTGCATCGAACGCGCGGACAAGATTACCACCGACTCCAATCATGGTAACGACCACGCACTTGTTCCACGTCACCTAACATGAGCATCCGTGCAAGAAAATTTTTGCACACTTCGCGGCGCTTTCTCGAATGCCGCATCGGACAGCGACGAGATTACCATCGACTCCAACCGTGGTAACGACCACGCACTTGTTCCACGCCACCTAACATGAGCATCCGTGCAATAAAAATTTTTGCACACTTTCTTTGGCGCTCCCGAAAGCTGCATCGCATCGAATGTGCGACAAGATTACCATCGATTCCCATCGTGGTAACGATCACGCACTTGTTCCACGCCACCTAACATGAGCATCCCTTGCAACAAAATTTTTTACACACTTCCTCGGCGCTTCTCGAAAGCCGTGCATCGAACGCGCGACGCAGATTACCATCGACTCCAATCGTGGTAACGACCACGCACTTGTTCCACGCCACCTAACTTGAGCATCCGGGCGCACAATAGTTTTTTTGCACACTTCGTGCGCTTTCCCTAAAAGCCGCGGCATCGAACGCGACGAGATTACCATCGACTCCAATCGTGGTAACGACCACGCACTTGCTCCACGCCACCTAACATGAGCATCCGGCAACAAAATTTTTGCACACTTCTCGCGCTTCTCGAAAGCCATGCATCGAACGCGGCGACGAGATTACCACTAACTCCAATCGTGGTAACGACCACGCACTTGTTCCACGCCACCTAACATGAGCATCCTGCAATAAAGTTTTTTTGCACACTTCGTGCGCCGAAAAGTCGCACGAACGTGCGACGAGATTACCATCGACTCCAATCGTGGTAACGCACTCACGCACTTGTTCATCGCCACCTAACATGAGCATCCGGTGCAACAAAATTTTTTGCACACTTCTCATGCGCCTCGAAAGCCGCATCGAACATGCGACTAACAGATTACCATCGATTTTTTCCAATCGTGGTAACGACCACGCACTTGTTCCACGTCACCCAACATGAGCATCCGTGCAACAAAATTTTTGCACACTTCTCGTGTGCTTCCCGAAAGTGTGCATCGAACGTGCGACAAGATTACCACTGACTCCCATCGTGGTAACCTACTCACGCACTTGTTCCACGCCACCTAACATGAGCATCCGATGCAAGATAATTTTTTGCACACTTTCGGCGCTTCCCCTCAAAGCCGCATTGAACTTGCAAACGAGATTACCATCGACTCCAATCGTGGTAACGACCACGCACTTGTTCCACGTCACCTAACATGAGCATCCGGTGCAACAAAATTTTTCTGCGACACTTCTCCTCGCGCTTCCCGAAAGCCGCGGCACGAACGCGGCGACGAGATTACCATCGACTCCAATCGTGGTAACCCACTCACGCACTTGTTCATCGCCACCTAACATGAGCATCCGTGCAACAAAAATTTTTTGCACACTTCTCATGCGCGCTTCTCGAAGTCGCATCGAACATGCGACGAGATTACCATCGACTCCAATCGTGGTAACGCACCACGCACTTGTTCCACGTCACCTAACATGAGCATCCTGCGGCAACAAAATTTTTTTGCACACTTCGCGCGCTTCTCGAAAAGCCATGCATCAAACGTGCGACGAGATTACCACTAACTCCAATCGTGGTAACGACCACGCACTTGTTCCACGCCTCCTAACATGAGCATCCGGTGCAATAAAATTTTTTTGCACACTTCTCGTGCGCCTCCGAAAAGCTGTGCATCGAACGTGCGGCAAGATTACCACCGATTCCCATCGAGGTAACGACCACGCACTTGTTCCACGTCACCTAACATGAGCATCCCTTGCAACAAAATTTTTACACACTTCTCGGCGCTTCTCTAAAGCCGCATCGAACGCGGCGACGAGATTACCATCGACTCCAATCGTGGGTAACGACCACGCACTTGTTCCACGCCACCTAACATGAGCATCCGTGCAACAAAGTTTTTTGCACACTTCGGGCGCTTCCCGAAAAGCCGCACGAACGCGGCGACGAGATTACCATCGACTCCAATCGTGGTAACGACCACGCACTTGTTCCACGCCACCTAACATGAGCATCCGTGCAACAAAATTTTTTGCACACTTCTCGTGGCGCCTCGAATGCCGCGGCATCGATCAGGCGACGCAGATTACCACCGACTCCAATCGTGGTAACGAGCACGCACTTGTTCCACGCCACCCGACATGAGCATCCGGTGCAACATAATTTTTTTGCACACTTTCGCGCTTTTCTCGAAAGCTGTGCATCGAACGGGCGACAAGATTACCATCGACTCTAATCGTGGTAACGACTCACGCACTTGTTCCACGCCACCTAACATGAGCATCCGATGCAGGATAATTTTTTTGCACACTTCTCGGCGCTTCCTCAAAGCGGTGCATTGAACTTGCAACGAGATTACCATCGACTCCAATCGTGGTAACGACCACGCACTTGTTCCCACGCCACCTAACATGAGCATCCGTGCAACAAACTTTTTTCCACACCTCTCGTGCGCTTCTCGAAATCCGTGCATCGAACGTGCGACAAGATTACCATCGACTCCAATCGTGGTAGCGACCACGCACTTGTTCCACGTCACCTAACATGAGCATCCGGCGCAACAAAATTTTTTTTTCACACTTGTGCGCTTTCTTTCGAAAAGCCGCGGATCGAACGTGGCGACGAGATTACCACTGACTCCAATCGTGGTAACGACCACGCACTTGTTCCACGTCACCTAACATGAGCATCCTGCAACAAAAATTTTTTGCACACTTCGTGCGCTTCGAAAAAGCCATGCATCGAACGTATGACGAGATTACCACTAACTCCAATCGTGGTAACGACCACGCACTTGTTCCACGCCACCTAACATGAGCATCCGGCGCAACAAAGTTTTTTGCACACTTCGGTGCGCTTTTTCTCGAAAGCCGTGCATCGAACGTGCGACGAGATTACCATCGACTCCAATCGTGGTAACGACCATGCACTTGTTCCACGCCACCTAACATAAGCATCCCGTGCAACAAAATTTTTGCACACTTCGCGCTTCCCGAAAAGTCGCATCGAACGGCGACAAGATTGCCACTGACTCCAATCGTGGTAACGACCACGCACTTGTTCCACGTCACCTAACATGAGCATCCGGTGCAACAAACTTTTTTGCACACTTCTCGCGGCGCTCGAAAGTTTTTTTGCGACAAGATTACCACCGACTCCAATCGTGGGTAACGATGATGCACTTGTTCCACGCCACCTAACATGAGCATCCTGCAACAAAATTTTTTGCACACTTGTGCGCAAAAAGCCGTGCATCAAATATGCGACGAGATTACCACTGACTCGAATCGTGGTAACGACCACGCACTTGTTCCACGTCACCTAACATGAGCATCCTGGCCGCACAAAATTTTTTTTGCACACTTCGTGTGCTTCCCTTTAAAGCCGTGCATCGAACGTGCGACAAGATTACCATCGACTCCCCGTAAACGACCATGCACTTGTTCCACGCCACCTAACATGAGCATCCCTTTGCAACAAAATTTTTGCACACTTTCGTGCGCTCTCGAAAAGTCGCACGACTCGCAAGGACGAGATTACCACCGACTCCAATCGTGGTAACGACCACTCACTTGTTCCACGTCACCAAACATGAGCATCCGGCGCACCAAAGTTTTTTTGCACACTTGGTGCGCTTCCCTAAAGCCGTGCATCGAACGCATGCGACGAGATTACCACCGACTCCAATCGTGGTAACGACCACGCACTTGTTCCACGCCACCTAACATGAGCATCCCGGTGCAAGAAAATTTTTTGCACACTTTTCGCGCTTTCTCGAATGTGCATCGATCGTGCGACGAGATTACCACGACTGACTCCAATCGTGGGTAACGACCACGCACTTGTTCCACGCCACCTAACATGAGCATCCTGTGCAACAAAATTTTTTGCACACTTCTCTGCGCTTCCCGAAAGTCGTATCGAATGCGACAAGATTACCACCGATTCCCCATCGTGGTAACGACCACGCACTTGTTCCACGTCACCTAACATGAGCATCCCTTGCAACAAAATTTTTACACACTTCTCGCGCGCTCGAAAGCCGCATCGAACGCGGACGAGATTACCATCGACTCCAATCGTGGTAACGACTCACGCACTTGTTCCACGCCACCTAACATGAGCATCCGGCGCACTAAAGTTTTTTGCACACTTGGTGCGCTTTCCCGAAAAGCCGCATCGAACGTGCGACGAGATTACCATCGACCCAACCGTGGGTAACGACCACGCACTTGCCCCACGTCACCTAACATGAGCATCCGTGCAACAAAAATTTTTTTGCACACTTCTTCGTGCGCTCTAAAGCCATGCATCGAACGTGCGACGAGATTACCACTAACTCCAATCGTGGGTAACGACCACGCACTTGTTCCACGCCACCTAACATGAGCATCCGGTGCACAAAGTTTTTTTTTGCACACTTCCGTGCGCTTCTCAAAGCCGCACGAACGCGGCGACGAGATTACCATCGATTTCCACCGTGGTAACGACCACGCACTTGTTCATCGTCACCTAACATGAGCATCCGGGCAACAAAATTTTTTGCACACTTCTCATGCGCTCTCGAAAAAGCCGCATCGAACATGTGACGAGATTACCATCGACTCCAATAGTGGTAACCCATCACGCACTTGTTCCACGCCACCTAACATGAGCATCCCGTGCAACAAAATTTTTTGCACACTTCTCGCGCTCTGAAAGCCATGCATCGAATGTGCGACGAGATTACCACTAATTCCAATCGTGGTAAACGACCACGCACTTGTTCCCAAGGCCACCTAACATGAGCATCCGGTGCAACAACTTTTTTTTCCACACTTCGTGGCGCCGAAAAGCCGCACGAATTTAACGTATGGCCATTGATTACCACAGATCTCCATCGTGGGTAGCGACCACGCCTTGTTCCACGTCACCTAACATGAGCATCCGGGCGCACTAAAATTTTTTTTTCACACTTCGTGGCGCTTCGAAAGCCGCATCGAACGGCGACGAGATTGTCACTGACCCAATCGTGGGCAACGACCACGCACTTGTTCCGCCACCTAACATGAGCATCCGTGCAACAAACTTTTTTCCACACTTCGCGGCGCTTCTCGAATCCGTGCATCGAACGTGCGACAAGATTACCACGTACTCTAATCGTGGTAGCGACCACGCTTCTTGTTCCACGTCACCTAACATGAGCATCCGGCGCACCAAAATTTTTTTTTCACACTTCTCGTGGCGCTTCTCGAAAGCCGCATCGAACGTGCGACGAGATTACCGCCGATCCAATCGTGGTAACGACCACGCACTTGTTCCGCCACCTAACATGAGCATCCGGTGCAACAAATTTTTTTTCCACACTTCGCGCGCTTTCTCGAAACTGCACGAACGCGGCGACAAGATTACCACTGACTCTAATCGTGGTAGCGACTCACGCTCTTGTTCCACGTCACCTAACATGAGCATCCGGGCGCACCAAAATTTTTTTCACACTTCTCGTGCGCTTCTCGAAAGCCGTGGATCGAACATGCGACGAGATTCATCGACTCCAATCGTGGTAACGATCACGCACTTGTTCCACGCCACCTAACATGAGCATCCCCTAACAAAAAATTTTTTGCACACTTTCGAAAAGCCATGCATCGAACGTGCGACGAGATTACCACTAACTCCAATCGTGGTAACGACCACGCACTTGTTCCACGCCACCTAACATGAGCATCCGGGCGCAACAGTTTTTTTTTGCACACTTCGGTGCGCTTCTCGAAAGCCGTGGACGAACGCGGCGACGAGATTACCACCGACTCCAATCGTGGTAATGACCATGCACTTGTTCCACGTCACCTAACATAAGCATCCGGTGCAACAAAATTTTTTGCACACTTCTCGCGGCGCTTCCCCGAAAAGCCGCGGCATCGAACGCGGCGACAAGATTGCCACGTGACTCCAATCGTGGTAACGACCACGCACTTGTTCCACGTCACCTTAACATGAGCATCCTGCAACAAAAATTTTTCGCACACTTCTCGTGTTTCCCGAAAAGCCGTGCATCGAACGTGCGACAAGATTACCACTGACCTGGGCAATCGTGGTAACGACGATGCACTTGTTCCATCGTCACCAACATGAGCATCCTGCAACAAAATTTTTTTGCACACTTCGTGCGCTTCTCAAAAGTCGCGGCATCAAATATGACGAGATTACTGACTCGAATCGTGGTAACGACCACGCACTTGTTCCACGTCACCTAACATGAGCATCCGGCG